>ML370669.1:56880-76879 GCA_005239525.1 Nicotiana knightiana | reverse complement strand
CACCCCCCCCCCCAAAAAGCAATTTTAGCCCTAGGTGGCCTCCATACACACCAATTCCAATACCTAGCAACCATACTCCCACTACCCATGCAGCAACCAAATCATCAAGCCCACACGAAAAGGAAAAAGAAAAAACCAGAAAATAACAAGGAAAAATCAAGTTACATACCTGAGGGGTCACTTGGAAGAAGTACTCTTGAGGAAGGGGGAAATGAGAGAGTAAGGGATTGGGTGTGTGTTTGGTCGAAGAGACAGAGAGAGAAGGGGGGAGTGTTAGGTTTATTTTAGTGAAAGAGGAGAGAAAAGTAGAAGGGGGTTGAGGGGAGGCCCGGAATTAAAAGGGGTAGAGTACATACCTATGCACAGTCGGGTGAGCGGCCTTGCACATGTGGCAGAATTCTGGTAACTATGCGCGGCCATGAGCACGGTCACCCCTCTAGGTGCACAGCCGCGCATGTCCAAATATTTGCTGACGTCGTATTTTGTGTGATCAAATCTGCGGTGCACCCTCCTAGACGCGCGGTCGCGCACCTATACATGCACAAAGTGACCTTTAAAAGCCGCAAGTCTGACCTTCCGCAATATATACCTTCCTGCAACCACCAAGTCATAAAATACACTAACTTTACCTAATCTACACACCAAAAAAAATAATGAAAGAGAAAATTTAAGTTAGTATAAAAGTTAGAGGTTGTTATGAGTTATAGTCATCAGCTTGACTCAGCCGGGCATCCTTAACTGATTATGATGCCCGAGGATTCCTGAGAAAATCCTCCAGCAATATATGGTTTTATCCTGTGCCCATTCACTTTGAAACTCTCCGTTTCATCCATGTTCTGGATCTCAATCTTCCCATATGGTGATACATGTTTCACCACATACGGTCCCGTCCATCTAGGCTTAAATTTTCCTGGGAACAATCTAAGTTAACTATTGTATAGTAAGACCTTTTTCCCTACACAAAATTCCTTCAGTGTAATCATACGGTCATGTCATTTCTTCGTCTTTTCCTTGAAAATACGCGCATTCTCATATGCGTCCAATCTGAATTCCTCCAGCTCATTCACCTATGACATTTTGTGCTCACTTGCAAGAGTTAGATCAAGATTAAGCAATTTAATTTCCTAATAAGCCTTATGCTCTATCTCCATAGGTAAGTGACATGACTTTTCATATACTAACTTGAAGGGTGAAGTCCCTATGGTTGTTTTGAACGCTGTTATATACGCCCATAGAGCATCATCCAGCTTTACCTTTCTGGAAGCACTAACCGTCTTTTCTAGAATTCTTTTGAGTTCACAATTAGCTAATTCTACCTGCCCACTAGTTTGAGCATGATATAGGGTTCCTGTTTTATGAGTTACCCATATTTAGAATATAGTGGCGAACTGTTTATTGACAAAATGTGATTCATTGTCACTGATGATGACTCGGGGAGTTCCAAAGCAGGTGAAAATATTCTTCTGAATAAATTCATATACTACCCGAGCATCATTTTTCTTAGTGGGTATTACCTCGACCCACTTGGAGACGTCGTCAACGACCACTAGGATGTATTCATAGGAATGGGATGATGGGAAGGGACCCATGAAGTCGATGTCGCAGACATTGAAGATTTCACATACCAAAATGGAATTCAGGGGCATTTCGTCCCTCTTACTAATGTTACCTATCCATTGGCACTTGTCACATGCAGCCACGTAAGATCATCCATCCTTGTATAAGAGTGGTCAGTAAAAACCGGCCTCCATGACCTTCAGTGTTGTCTTATTTCCTCCATAGTGTCCTTCAGGTGCTCCATCATGACAATGTGACAATATACTTCCCATTTCCCCTTCTGGTATGTATCTCCAAATCACACCATCTACACATAATTTTAACTAAAAAGAGTCATTCCAGAAGTAGCTTTTTACCTTGCTTTACAACTTCCTCTTCTGGTTAGAGGTCAAGTCGTATGGTAGCAACCTACTAGCCAAAAAGTTGGCTATGTTAGCATACCATGGCGGTCTATCAGAGACCACTGCAATGGAAAAATCTGTTCATCCGGGAATTCTTCCCGAATGTCCACCACTTCAATAGACGGTTTCTCCAAACGCGACAGGTGGTCAACCACTTGATTTTTTGTGCCTTTCCTGTATTTGATTTCAAGATCAAACTCTTGAGGCAAAAATATCCGTCGCATCAGACGCGATTTGGACTCTTTCTTGCTCAGCAAATACTTCGGTGTCGAGTGATCAGTATGCACTATCACCTTGCTTCCCACTAGATAGGATTTGAACTTGTCGAAAGCGAAGACCACTGCATAGAATGGTAGCAAAGTTCACCCTGAGCGTCATTCAAGGTCATGCTTGCATAGTAAATGGGTCTGAACATTTTATCTCTCATATGCCCCACAAATGCTCTCACTGCCACATTGCACATGATCTCAAAGGGTTCAAACTAATCAGGAGTCACTATTATGGGAGCATTCACTAGATTTTCCTTGATGATTTTGAATGCTCTGAGGCACTCTACATCAAACACGAACTTCACATCCTTGGCAAGCAATGCCGTTACAGGCTTGGTGATGCCGGGGAAATTCTTGATGAACCTTCTATAAAACTTTGCATGCCCCAAAAAGCTTTTGATGCTCTTCATTTAAGTTGGTGGTGGGAGCTTAGCGATCACATCTACCTTAGTTTTGTGACCTCTTCAACTATGACTTTATGGCCTATGCTTATCCCCTCCCTAACCATGAAGTGACATTTTTCCGAATTAAGTACTAGGTGAGTGTCTTTGCATGGTTTCAGTTTAAGTTAGAGATTCCTCAAGCAATCCTTGAGTCATCTCCAAATAGAGTAAAGTCATCCATGAACACCTCCAGACACTTACCTTTCAAATCTGAAAAGGTTGACATCATGCACCTCTTAAAAGTAGTTGGTGCATTGCAAAGTCCGGAAGGCATTCTCCGGTATGCAAAGATTCTGGAAGGGAAAGTAAAAGTGGTTTTCTCAACATCTTCAAAAGCAATGGGTATCTAATTGTACCCTGAACATCCATCTAAGAAGTAGTAACATCCACGCCCTGCCACCTTCTCCAATATCTGATCAATGAAGGGAAGAGGGAAGTGATCGTTCCTTATTGCACCGTTCATCCTTCGGTAGTCTTTGCACATCCTCACAACAGTAACTGATCTGGTAGGAATTAGCTCATTGTCCTTATTTTTCACTACCGCATGCCCCCTTTTTTGGCACAACCTGTACGGGGCTGATCCATTGAGTGTCAGAGATGGGGAATATTATATCTTCATCAAGTAATTTGAGTATCTCTTTCTGTTCCACCTCCTCGAGGTTTTTATTCAATTTGTGATGGGGCTGCACTACTAGTTTGCTCCCTTCTTCTAACGGGATCTTGTGCATGCAGATTGCGGGGCTGATTCCCTGAATATCGGCTATGCTCCAACCGATATCATTTTTATTCTTCCGTAGTAACTCCACTATCATGTGTTCCTGTTAACCTATCAAATCAGGAGCAACAATCATATGAAAATTGTTAGTCTCCAAAATAGCATATTTTTAATGAGTCAGGAGTACTTTCAATTCCAGCTTTGGCTTGATCCTTTCTTTCTCAAATTCTTCTTTATCTACCACATGGTTTTCATCTTCCATTGCCTCAGCTTCCTTCTAGATTTCAAGATCTTCATCCTCTGCTGTACTCGATTGACTAATGGATCTTTCTAATGAATCACCTACTAGCTTTTCCAACTTGTGTTTTTAAGCTAACTCTCCTACCACATCCAATTTGAAACAATCATAGATAGATGCCTCATCACATGGGTATTTCGTCGTTCTCTTTATTTCAAACACCATTTTTTCGTTTCCCACTCGTAGCATAAGTTGACCCTCATATATATCAAGAATAGCTCAGCAAGTGCAAAGGAATGGTGTCCCGAGATTAGAGGTACCTCCTTATTCACTTCCATGTCTACTACAATGAAGTCTATCGGGAAGATAAATTTGTCCACCCTCACCAGAATGTCCTCGATTATGCCCTTCGGTATGATCGTGGTGATCACCCAGTTACAAAGATACCGAAAAATATTTGATCACTCATAGTTCTCCTTCTAAATTCTTGTACACCAATAATGGCATCAAGTTAATGGATGAACCTGATTCGCACAAGGCCTTGCCAAAATTTTCGCTCCCAAATGAGCAGGTAGTGAAACTGCCAGAATCCCTACATTTTTTAGGATCTTTTTTTGTAGAATGGTACTGAAATGTGCATTGAGTTTGACCACTTTAATTTCCTCGAGCTTCCTTTTACTTGAAAGGATTTCCTTCAAGAATTCGGTATAGGCAGACATCTGGGTGAGCACCTCGGTGAATATGATGTTCACATACATCTGTTTCAGCATCTCCAAAAATTTCCCAAACCATTCATCTAGTTTCTCCTGCTTGATCTTCTGAGAAAAAGGTAACACTGACATGTGCTTGCTTTCCTCAAATTCACTGCTTAATTTCTTCTTATCAACCTCGTTGTTACTGATATCCTCCTTAGCAAAAATTCACCTATTTTCTGCTCTTCTGCTATCTTGGTTGAGTCGATCATCTTCTCAACCCTTGGATTTTCAATGGGATCTGCTAATGGTTTCCCACTCTTGTGAGACATGGCCTTGATTGTCTCTTTTAGATTCTTCTAAGTGTCGGACGGCAGAGTCCCCGGAGCCCTCTCTGATAATAATGATGTAAGCTTCCCTATTTGTCTTTCTAGATTCCGGATGACTGTGCCTTGCTCCCGGATAGTTGTTCCTTGAGTCTCAAGATTCTCATCTAACTTATTTATAAATGCCTTCATTATATCTTTTACACTTGAGTTGTTGGGCTTTGGAGGCTAGTATTGTTGCCTTTGTTGTTTCTGGAAACCGTGAGGTCCTTGCACGGGTGTTCTAGGGTTTTACTGCTGCCATGAGTTCAAGCTACCATTTGAGGAACTCCATGAGAACCCTGGATGTCTCTGTCCCATAGAATTGAAATTATTACCTCCTTGGTAGTTGTTTCTATTGAAATTCCTCAATGCCTTAACATCTTCTTATATAGTGGAGGTTTGGCACTCATGAGTTGGGTATCCCATCCATAGATGTCGCATCCCATTTGTGGTTGATTTTGCACCCGAGCTATTGTCAGTCGTTTGATGTCCTTTTCCATAACTGTAATTTGGGTCTGCATTGCTATTGAAGATTCTACTTGGTGCACCCCTGTTGATCTTCTTTGATCACCTTAGTCAATAGAACATTGTTCTGCATCTTCAGATAGATCATTCAGGAGTGTGGCAATATCTTTCGGAGGTTTCTTCATCGGAGGGCCTGCAACCACACTATTTAGGAATTTCCTTGATGACGGGATTAACTCATCCCAGAAATCTTGGAGTTACATCCATTGATCTATTCCTTTGTGAGGGCACCTTCGCAATAACTCCTTAAATCTTTCCCTTGCCTCAAACAGTGTCCCCCTTTCTCCTTGGCTGAAATTGTGAATCTCTTTCCTCATCCGTCCAATCTTAGCAGTAGAGAAATATTTTTCTAAAATTGTTGTAGTCATATCCTCCCACGTACGGATTGACCATGTGGGTAGACTCCTTAACCATTGCTTTGCATCATCATTAAGTGACAAAGGGAATGCTTTGAGGTAAATAGCATCATATGATTCTCCATTATATTAGAATGTGCTCATGATTTCATCGAAGTCTATCATATGGTTGTTGGGATCTTCATTGGGTTTGCCTCTGAATATGCAGTTGTTATGAATGGTCTGAATGACTCCGATCCCTTCGTGAGTTCAGAATTGTCGACATCAATTGGTGGGGGCCTCACACTAGATTGTCGTTGGTTGTACACCGGTCTAGCATAATCTCTTAGAGACCTCCGAGGCTTGGGAGCTATATTTTTAAACTCATCTTCGACCATGGTTCAGCTGAGATTGAATCTTCAATCCTCTTCGACTGTTACATTAGAAACTCTAAGGGCTGCTTCAGCTGTTAACTGTGCAGCCTGTTGTTGAGATGCTTCTCTCGCAGCTAAGTTCACGTCTTTTTCGTTGTTCACCATTGTATTTTGAGGCGAAGTCTGACCCAACAATGATCCTCTAGATTCTTTCTCCCTTCTCAGTTGCCGCAGGTGCTTTTCTAATTCTGGATTGTATGGAACCAATTCCTTGGAGGAGGAACGAGTCATACACCACTGGAGTTAACCTGTTGCCTGCACACAGATAAATATAGCGTAAAAAGGAAAATAAAATAAAATAGTTCCTGAATTAGCACCGAAAATTATTTTAAACACTATTAATCACCAATCCACAGCAACAATGCCAAAACTTGACGAGCGCAAAATCAGTGTATAAAACTTAGGCTCGCTAGTCAAAGATATTATATTATTAAATCGTCTCCACATGGATTGAGTAATATAATGCTCAAAGAAATCCTCAGCTTAACACTATTCAGGAAAATCAAACTTTAAATTTGAATTATAACTAATTAAGAATAAAAACTAAGATTCTCAATTGTGAATGAATAATGGGAAATTAGTAACTAAGTAGCAACGATTGAACATCAAGGTGAGAAAAAAGGGCTTTGATAAGATAAGTGATCAACTATTACTGTGAGCAACTCTGTGTTTTATTCACTCTTAACTTCTATTGACTCTTCCGAATTCAAGAGATGATTAGGCTATCTTGAGGATTCAAATTCTTCTTCCGAATGAATTCCAGTGCGCTAAACAAACTAATGTATGTGCTGAGAAAATATTGCAATAATATGTTAAACGAATGATCTTACAAAGAATGTCTCTCGACTATTCTTCTAACTTGGGTCAATTAATAACTCTATTAGCTCTTCCGATTACCTATGAGAGTCGTGAAATCAACCCAAACAAGATAACCTAATGCAAATTGCAGAAACACTTCTCTTTGGATTGAAATAAAATCACAATTAGCCTTGCATTCAATTAATAACTCATTCAATAAATTCGGGCAATTAACACAAATCAAACCCAAAACAATAGTCAAATCACAATATCTGTCAATAACCCTAAGAAAGATTACTCCACAGTGGAGAAGTTGTTCATCACAAGAGTATTAGAAGAACAAGAAAATATTATAATTCGCAAAATCAAACAAACTTCCGTATCGAATGAAATGGATGATGTATTTAGAGTCTCAGTTGTTTCCTTGCCTTCTTCTCTCCAAAAGTTGCTCCAAAATCCGAGATGCCTTGTTTTGGGATGAGCTAGGCTTCATATAGGTCAAAAAGGCCGCCTCCAAAATTACAAAAATAGGCCCGGGTCAAATTCTTGGAGGTGGAGTGCGCGGCCGCACACCTGGGGTTTGACCACGCTCATGGCCGCGCACCTCTGGCAGAGTTTGTGTCACTTGCGCGCTGGGGGTCGCTGGTGCGCGGCTGCACACCTAGAATTTCCCCTTGCTTGACTCTTTTTCCTCTCACTAAGTGCACTATTCGTCCATTGATCCCCTCTGCATCACCTGCACTGAACGACAACATATTAGACCCAAATTAGACCTCATCTCTATTGAATCGGCCAAAACAAAGACGCGAAATGGACATAAATAATAAGTGACTTTAAGCTCATCAGTGTTTTTGTGAATACAACATAACTCAGAACCTTCATCTGGGTAGATTTATTAAAAAAAAAAAAAGCGTATGACTCAAAAAAAAAGAACGTACGGATGAATTATAATAACTAATATTGTTTTGTTCTTTAGAAATATATAAAACTGAAAAATCCTAACTAGAGCATTTATATAAGCTTTTTATTTCTCGAGAAAAATGAGAAAACAATCTAGATAAATGGTACTCCCTCCGGTTCCCAATAAGTGTCCAGTTTCTTTTTTCATTATGGTTCAAAATAAGTGTCCAGTTATGTTATCAAGAAAAAATTCAATTTGCTTTTACTCTTTTACCCTTATGTGCATATCCCTAAAAAACTTTTCTCACTCCTCACTATAATTATGTGACCAATACTTTAATAAGGGTAGTTTAGTCATACTAGGTTTTTTTGCATATGATTTAGTAGTTTCTTAATGAGCGTGCTAAAAAGAAATTGGACACTTATTGTGAACCGGAGAGAGTAAAAAATAGCTTTCACAACTATATATGGGAAGTTAAACCAAAATGGGGTCAGACTTCAGAAGACACTGCTTGTGCATGTAATCCGTTTGTCATGAACTGAGGGACCTTTTCTGTCCATATTAATTCAATAAAAATCCATGGATAAATGATAAAGCTTGCTCCTAATTAAGCCTAAAAAAGTAGTAAAGGATATATTTACAAGAAGCATCGAACAGAGCTCAAGGTCTCTCAGGTAATTAAGTTAGTTAAGAGTTTCTTGGGGAAATAAGATCGAGCAAAATTCAATCGTTTTTTATCCCCTCTCAGCCCATCTTGCTTTCTCTCTCATATATCCTGTCCATTTCTGTCTGTAATGTGGGGAGTTCCAAAATTAGTATATTTAGGGATAGAGCCATAACGAAAGAGATAGACTCATTTATTCTTTTCGTTATATATGGAGCTGTGTATCTAAAATTTAAAGTTAGATGTATTTCTACAATAATTTTTAGTTAATGAGTATATAATAATAACTTAATTTATATATAGTCAAACATTTATAAATATATAGTAAATATTTTAATATATATAAAAAATTTGTCCAAAAGCTACTAATTCGTGAACCCGCCGTAGGTCCGCGACTATGCTCTTCCTATATAAATGGCATAGGACTCCATCATTCCTCATACATCAAAATCATATATCAAAAGCATTGTTCCCTTGTAGTGATCAAGCAGTAGTTGTTATTGTTGTTTCAGATCTAGGGTTCTTTCCTAAATCTTCTGATGGTGAAGAATCTTTAGCCTTCTGTCGGCTGGAGAGAACTGAAGCCAACATTAAGGTTAACTATAGCTGGGGAAAGGGAGGTGACAGAAGAGAGTGAGCACATTTGGTGTTTTCTTGCATATGATCATATGCTTGAAGCTATGCGTGCTCACTCTCTATCTGTCACACCCAACTCTCTCTCTTCTTCTCTCTCTAGATTATATTTCTTTTTCTTTTATGTAT
The DNA here is from genome assembly GCA_005239525.1 of Nicotiana knightiana. Taxonomy (NCBI): domain Eukaryota; kingdom Viridiplantae; phylum Streptophyta; class Magnoliopsida; order Solanales; family Solanaceae; genus Nicotiana; species Nicotiana knightiana. The sequence continues at coordinate 67,777 of ML370669.1, read as the reverse complement.
ATTCTTTTTGCGTTTATTTATGAAAAATGCTTTGTCTGTTGGTTTATCCGCTCTCTTTTGGTGATTTCTTGCACTTTTTTACCTTAAATTCAATATATATATATATACCAAGCTAGTTTTCAACTTCAAGATTTAGTATTTACTGTAGTACTTTGATTTTCTACTATGCAATTTCGTAAAATTTTGAACACAAATCTGAATTTATCACTATGTAGTTAAGATAAGTTTAGTATGTACGTTTTTTAGTTGTTTTAAAATATCTTGATCAGTGACCGATAGCATTCAAGATTAGTTATTGACATGTTGCAGTGACTTCCACAATGACAAAGAAGACCTCATCAATCCAAAGGAACGGTCGAAATGGAACCATGTTGATGTTATGTTAGTGTGTCCTGGCTAAAAACCACGATGTTATTTCTATTACTGTTCTTTTGCTATAAAACAGGAACAATAAGAAGGGGAATCATTGCTTAGGACATCCTTTAAAAAAGTTTTCCTGATGCTGCATCGAAAATGGAAAAACCATTGGTCAAGTCTGTTGGTGCATGTTTGTAATAATAGAGTTGTAGATTCCATCCTTTTCAACATCATCCCCTCTTTGATTGCTACAAGTCTTAAAGTGGGATACAACTAAATCGGGTTTTTTTATTTCCTCTTATGCCATGACAGGATAGGTTCGGTTGCACTCAATATTTTTATCTTAAATCTTATACTTATATTATAAAATTATTGGATATGTACAAATTTTAAAGTTAAAATCTAATTAGTACTTAAAATCATTATAAAAATAACTTATAAGTTTAAATTTTGAATCTGTCATCCATCTCATACTGTATTCTTTACCTGATCTGTCATGCATCCAGCTATTACAGTTTGCGTGTGAAGCCATTTTTGTACAAGTTTATCCAATATTTTGTGCCTGTTTTATAAAGTGACTGACGAATATTGCTAGCGACTATTTGCCTGAGTTGTTTAATGTACGATATTGTGTTGACTAATGACTTTTTCGTAATTACAATCCAGAAACACATGAAGTGCTAAGTTGTTCCCTTATCTGGTAATTCTAAAGAAACCGTTGTACTTATCTCAAGATTTTGAGGTAACATTATTTCTTTTATATTTTGTTTGAATTTCCCGTTGGTTGACGGCATAAGTTGTTGTATTATGATGACTTATGGATAATCATCCTCATGAGTCAAGACATGGGATTAATGAGTTAGACTTAGGTCAATTTCCAATTCCCATCTCCATTAGCTTGTACGTTTTAATACAAAAGTCATGTATGAGAAGGACCTCCATATACAAAAGCCTTGTATGAGAGACCTAAAGTGAACGTACTATAGGCTAATTCCCTCTCGTTCTATGAAGCACAAAATTGCTACGATGGTTTGTAATATTTATTGACATAGCTGTATAGGGTAAAATCGTTTCATATTAAGTACTCGAATATTAGAACGACACGTATAACCAGAGAAATACGGAGGACGAAGCAAGTGAAACCCAAGATCGAGGACAACAACTTCAGTTGGCACCGAGCAAGCCCCAAAGGGAACATTATTAACAAGGAAAAATAAATATTTGCCACCGTTCAATGAAGAATATTCCTCAATATTAAATACACAATCCGTTACAGAGAATTTTGGCAGTCATAACCTGCCGTTATATATTCATCAATGCCTCTCATAATTGTCATTTAAGAGGGGCTTGATCCTAGGACCTTGTTCCCTAGATGTAGCTATAAATATTGACTTCAACAGCCATTGTAAGGCACACAAATACTAACAAGCTTATGCTACATATTATTCTAAGCTTAACAATACTTTATTTGTAGTCTATCAATATTTTTATTGCTGTATTTTGGAAGCCCTGCTCCCGGAACCAAGTTTTACCATCTTATTTGGATTTCAATGCCAAGTCTCGTATTTTTATTTAATTTATTTATCATTTTGGGATCAAACCGTTTCGCTTGTCTATAAAACACATTATAAATTTAACTATATCGTTTTAAGGGTAAATAGTTTGGCACCCACCGTGGGGCTTAGACAGTTGCGTAATTGAGTTGATCCTTGCATCTATTACTAATATGTTTGATTCTTTGTTTCTTAGCAAAAAACGTAAAAGATGGAAGATAACGATGTCAACATTGCACACAATGTTGAGGCAAAAGGAAATCCACCTCAACACGAAGATTCGATTAGTGACACACGCAATGAGGAGGACGTAGACACACCAATCCATGGCAGAAAATATCCACGACACATACGGGAGGTGACTTCTGATGATGCCGAAGACGAGCACGTTGCGGAAAGGGTAATGATCTTGAGAGAACAACAAAAAACCATCATGGGCCATCTCTCACGGCAAGACCTGGCCAAGAAAGAATCGAGGCAAGCGTTGTCGGGTGCTTCCAGCAACGTGAATGAAAGAGTTCCAGTTCCTCCCGATGCTCCAGCAAATCAGACAACACAAAGGGTTGATAACAACACCCGGAGGTGTGAGGTCGACTTCCGTGAGGCCGGGGGGAGCGGCAGCGAATCTGGCAACAACAATGGGAATGACGCAGATCGACGATCTTCTTAGGGCCGGTTTTTTCCCCACGAAAGGGCCGAAGGATGCGAAAAAGGTTTTTGGTTGGAGGACATGTTCGCTACCGATAGGAGAACAGACCGAGACCGGAATAAGAGATCATTGCAGGACAAAGAGATACCAGGCTGCAGGGATTCATCCTACCCTAGCCTGTACAAGTATAATTTCAATGTCAGCGTGGTGGAGTTGGTATCGACAATGCGAAATATTAAGGAACCTCGGTTCTTGAGGCCGATGAGATCCGATTATAGTCAAAGGGATCCTAGTCTATGGTGTAAGTATCATGGGACTAACAGCCACCGGACTGGGGACTGCCGACATCTATACGAGGAGGTGGCGAATATGCTAAAAAATGGCCATCTAGAGAGTTCTTAAGTCCACCGAGCTAAAAATAGCTACGACCGCAATCGGGATAATACAGAGCCCTCGAAGATAGGAGAAGATCCTCCTCGACTAACGATCAACATGATTTTCAGGGGAAACGAGATTAGTGGTATAACTTTTTCCGCAGAAAAATAGACGAAGGTATCGGTGACTCATAGCAAGAGACTCCAGGAAGTCGCTGAGACTATATCACCTTCAAAGAGGAGGACGCCGAGGGACTTCTACTATCGCACAATGATGCCCTGGTAATTTCTCTTAATGTTTTAGATTTTAAAATTAAATGTGTTTTGGGGAAGTTCAGCCAATATCATTCAATGGAGAGTGTTGGAACAAGCCAAGATAACCAGAAGTATCATTCAAGCCATAAAGCTCCTTGCCGGGGTTCAATTTAGCAAGTGTGACAACCCGATGGGAGATCCTTCTTCCCACAAATGACAAATGGGTCATGAAGGCTACCTTGCTTGAAGTAGTGGACGACAACATGGGCTACAACATTATTCTTGGCAAACCATGGCTACACGAGATGAAGGATGTGCCATCAACATACCATCAACTTCAGAAATTTCCAACTCTAGAGGGAATTAAAATAATAGGAGATCAACCGACTGTAAGGGAGATGAACGTGATATCGTATCTAGCAGTAAAGGGAAGGAACATGTAGCATAGAAATTACAGGAACCGATGTCCACTCCCGAACCAAACGAAATTTACAAAGGGGAGGAGCCATCAGAATCCTATCAGGTACCAAGGTATTTGTAGGTACCGGATGAAACAGACGCAACCAAATCTACGTCGGAAGAACTCGAATAACTCACACCATTCAAGAATTAGAGAGGGAGTTCTACTTAGGGACAAGATTAAATCCCGAGCTCATGTCAGTATTTATAGATTTTTTCAAAATCAATGTTGATTGTTTTGTGTTGTTGCAGATATGACTGATATTCTGCTAGAGGCGGTCTTGCACAAGTTAAGACTGTACCCCAACATCCCTCCAGATTGTCAAAGTCAGAAACATGTTTGTCAAAGAAGAGGTAACTCGATTGCTTGATATCGGTTCAATCTGGGAAGTAAAGTATCCCGAATGACTAGCTAATGTAGTAGTAGTTCCAAAAAAGAATAATAAATTGTGCATGTGCGTAGATTATAAATATTTGAATAAGGCATGACCAAAAGACTCGTTCCCATTGCCAAACATTGATCAAATGATTGATGCAATGGCTAGTCACAAGTTTATGAGTTTCCTTGATGCTTATTCTGGGTACAACCAAATCAAAATGAACATGGAGGATCAGGAAAAGACTTCGTTCATAACGAACTTTGGCTCATATTGCTACAATATGATTCCTTTCGGGCTTAAGAACGCTGTATCCACTTATCAGAGGCTCGTGAACACGATGTTCGAAAAGCAAATAGGGAAAATAATGAAAGTTTATGAAGATGATATAATGGTTAAGTGTTTGAATGCAGGTGACAATATGAAACACCTCCAAGAAACCTTTGACATCCTAAGGAAGCACAACATGAAGTTTAACCCCAAAAAGTATGCATTCGAAGTCAGCTCTGGTAAATTTTTGGGTTTCTTGGTGTCACTAAGGGGGGTAGAAGTCAATCCCGATAAAATTAAAGCCATCAAGGACTTTCCTTACTAGCTGAAAAATGTAAAAGAAGTGATAAGGTTAACTGGAAGATTGGCTGCTCTAAGCAGGTTCATTTCGTGGTCTTAAAAAGAAAAGTCATCACTTATTCTCACTTCTGAAGAAAAAGAACAGCTTCGAATGGAATCCAGAATGCCAACAGTCCTTAAAAGACTTGGAAATGTATTTATCGAGCCCTCCATTATTATCAAAACCTGAGTAAGGTGAACAATTATTGATTTATTTAGCAGCCTCGGAGGTAACGCCAAGTGTCGTTTTAGTCTGAGAAAACAAAGGTACGCAATCTCCTATATATTATGTTAGTAAAATCTTAATGGGTGCAGAAACCCACTACCCTCATCTCAAAAAAGGGCCTTAGCTCTCGTAGTTGCTATTTGAAAGCTTAGGCCTTTTTTTCAATGCCACGCGATAGCCGTGTTGGAAACTTTTCCCCTGTGGAATATCCTTCACAAACCTGAATTATCAGGCCAACTGGCCAAGTGGGCAGTCAAAATGAGTGACTTTGACATCGAGTATAAACCTAGGACTTTGATCAAATCACGTATTTTGGCTGACTTTGTAGCCGATTTCAGTCCTGGACTGTTGCCTCTAGCCACTAAAGAAGCGGTGATGGTGTTGGAAATGATGTTAGGAGTTTGGACCTTGTTCACGGATGGAGCTTCCAACATGAAAGGGTCTAGGCTCAGGGTAGTATTAGTTACGCCCCCGGGAGAAACCGCAGGCCATAAAAACAATTCCCTTGACTAACAATGAAACTGAGTATGAGGCTTTGATTGCAGTACTTCAACTGGACCAGGGACTAGACTCCGAGGTCATTGAAATCAAATGTGATTCCTAATTAGTGGTAAATTAGGTATACGGGATCTTCGACACCAAAGAGGAACACATGAAACAATATGTGGAAACGTTCAAACTCTACTCGCACGGTTCAGGGAATGGTCAGTCACCCACATCTCGAGAGAAAAAAATGCAAAAGCTGACGCACTGGCCGATCTAGGTTTGTCCACGAAAATGAAGGGATCATATTCAGGTACGGTTGTACAACTCATGCATTCGGTATTGGATGCAGACGATTATTGTGAAGTAAATGCGACCAACTTGGTTTAGGACTGGAGAAACGAAATCATCGACTACCTTGAGCACGACAAACTGCCCGAAGACTCGAAGGCATCTCGGACACTCCGTACCAAAGCAACTTGTTATAGCTTAAGGGGAGGATAGTTATATAGAAAGACATTCCAATGCCCGTTGGCCCCATATTTAGTAGCCTCCAAGGCTAATTACGTCATGAGAGAGATTCACGAAGCAATATTCGGAAACCATTCAGGTGCAGATTCAGTGGTGTTCAAATTAGTTAGGGCAGGATACTACTGGCCCCATATGGAACCAGATTCTAAGGTATTCGTTCGAAAATGCAACAAATGTCAACATTTTGCGCTGCTAGTGCACCAACCGGCAGAGCTACTACACTCGGTATTATCCCCATAGCCATTCATGAAATGGAGGATTGATATAATTGGTCCACTTCCACCGGCTCCCGGTAAGGTAAGGTAAGGTTTCTTTTGATTTTAACTGATTACTTCTCTAAGTGTGTTGAAGCAGGTCCTTACTAGAAAATCAGCGAGTGCGAAATCGTCGATTTCCCGTGGGATAACATAATCTACAGGTTCAAAATACCAAAAGATATAGCTTACGGCAACATGCCACAACTCATAGGCGCACAGGTTACAGAATTCCTTGAAGATTTGAAAATCACAAGAATAACATCTTCACTATACCATCCGAGCGCAAATGGCCAAGAGGAGTCGACAAACAATGTGATTATTCAAAACCACAAAAGAGACTGGATAATGGCCAAGTCAAGCACGGGAGAGACACCTTTCTCTCTCGTATACGGAGCAACAGCCCCGATCCCGGTGGAAGTGGAAAAACCATCCATGAGATACTTCCGGATGGACAAAGAAACAAACAATGAATCGATACCAGTTAAATTGGAGCTACTTGACGAACGCAGGTACTTGGTGCACATAAGGATGATGACCCAGAAATAAATAATGGAAAGATACTATAATCGAAGAACCGATCTCCGTTATTTTAGAGTGAAAGACTTGTTTTTAAGAAAAGTGAATCAAAACACCCGAGAGCTCAACGTAGGGAAGCTGGGTCCAACGTGGGAAGGCCCCTACCAGGTTTTAGTGTCACGGGGAAAAGATCATACGAACTGGAAAACCAAGATGGAGTAAAATTGCCAAGCAACTGGAAAGTGGCAAACCTCAAAAGGTATTATTGTTGATGACCGTCGGTTATACCGACAGTATGTGCTATACTCTTTTTCCCTTCGTCCTGTTTTTGTCCCAATTGGGTTTTTTCTAGAAAGGTTTCTAACGAGGCAGCAATCGAAAACGTACTACAAAGGAAACGCCATCAACATAAATAAGACCTTCAAATGACAAATTATGGAAATAACAAGCCATTGCGGGATGGTTAGATAGTCTTTGGATCGATAGCAAAGTTTCTAACGGAAAACAAATATTGCTATCGACCAAAAGCTATTCGAGCGTTCGTGAGTGCTCCTTCCCTACAAGCCACTAGGGGTGGTTAGATAATATTTGGCTCAGTAGCAAAGTTCTTAACGGGAACGAAGCTTGCTATCAGACCTAGATTATCCAACCATTCACTAGTGGAATCCTCAAAGGAGCAAGAATTCTAGTGTTCCAATTCGCATTCTTTGCATTTGAACACTAGGGGGAATGATATGAGAATACGGCAACCTGATTGCCACAAAAACTGTGACTCTGGAATCGGAGAACAGTAATGTCTCATCAGTACCGAGGCCTGTGCAGCCAGCTCCATAGAAACAAGTTGTACAAACTAGCCATAAGAAATGTCAGTTTCTTTTTCAGAGAAACGAATGCTTATTTACTTTTGAAGATAGAAGGAATGAAATAAAGTCCTTTCATTTTTAAACTGTTTCTTGTCCAAATGATGAATTAATTTTATCATTTGAAATTTAATTAAGTACTTTAATTGCTAGTGCCAAAATGAACAAGAAACGTCTTCTTCAAGAGAACCACTAACATAAGAGGGCCCTCTCCTATGAAACCCTCACAGTAAAAGGTTGGATCCATAAGAGATTATGCCTGGAACCCAAATACTATCAGGGAAAAATGCACCCGAAGCCTCGCATAATTCCACACAAAAAAGTAAACTTTGCGCAATGCTTAAATGAAAGAACTTTTATATATCAAACATGCCAAGTAGAACAAGTACAAAAGTATGAAAAGAAAAAAGCAAGGAAAAGAAAACAAGAAACTAAACTACTGCACCCCCAGAACTCGGGGGAAGAGAAACATCTGCGCTCCCAAGAGAAGTAGGCGGTCTGCCATTGGTTCGGGATCTTGGCCTTCACTATTATCCTCTTCAAGTTCCTCCTCAGTTCTCGAGAACTCAGAATCGAAATCAGAAGAGTCAGTTGCATCGGGCTTAGTCGGGAGGCGCCTTCGAGCGGTTGACTCCAGCTCTCAGGCCTTGGCGGTTTCGGCATCAAACTCAATGACGTCCGCTTTGGATTCTTCTATGGTTTTTCTCCTCATCCTATACATATAATGTGTTTTCTCAATAATGAGGGAATCTGCTTGATGCTGGAGTTCTGATTTAAGCCGATCAACCTCGTTGAAAGGCTATCCCACTCGGATCTCGTGACCTAAGGCTGAGATCAAGGTCATGGATAGTGGTTATATGAACCTTATTGTGTTCCATGACCCTCTTATACTTATCCTCTATCTGGGCACACTTCTCTTCAGCAGCCGCATCAGTAACAACCTTTTCAGCTTTGGAGTTCAAGGCTGCCTCCAAGTTATTCAATCTCTCAGTGGAGGCAGCCTCGCGCTCGGCACCAGCAAGTACAACATTTTGGACCTCAGACCATTCAGCCTTGGCTTCTTGAAACTGTACATTTAACTGGGAGGCTTCTTGGCTGAGGGCCATCACTTTTTGCTCGCTCTGCTTCAACCGAGCCTCCAATTCACCGGTTTCACCATCTTGTGCTTCCAGAACCGAGAGGCGAGCACCAACCTTGTCCTTCTCGGCTAACAGTTGATCCCACTCAGACATAAGCTTTTCTTTATCAAGGATCAACTTCTGAAGGCCCTCAGAAGCAAAGAAGTTGGCCTGCAAAGCAAAAACCCAAGTTAGAAATCCTATCATAGCAAATCAAGAGAAAACAGATAGTAAAAAGAACGAGTACCATATCACTTCTGCGTTGTGCATGGCATTATTTATCATACACTCCCCTAAAAGAGAGTGTATTTTTCATCTTGTGTTCACTACCAGGAAATGGGTCTATGGCAACGTAGAGAAAACCGTTGCAACAACTATCTAAACCGTTACCATTGCTCTATTGCAACGGTTGATAGACCGTTCCACCAGATCGCGTGCCAGTAGCTTTATGGCAACGGTTAGTTAAACTGTTGCTATAGTCACATCTACCGCAACAGTTATTTATCTCTCCGAGGCAACAAATATTGCTCTATTGTAACGGTTTAAAACCGTTACCATATATGTAATGCAACAGTCATATAAGCTATTGCAACGACTGATTAAAGATTTTGCTACGGTTTTGTAATGCTATTATAACGGTTTTTCTCTATTTCTACCGTTTCTTATAGTCGAGCAATAGCTATTGGATCAGTTTGAATAACCTAGTGCAACGATTTACATATCATATTAGAACGGTTTGCATGACCTATTGCAACGGCTTACATTGTCTTCTAAAACATATTTAATGGCCTATTGCAACGGCTTTGGTGACCTACTGCGCAACAACTTAATTGCAACAATGATATACACCTGTTTATTTATAAATATTTACATATACAATAAATTATAATATACTAAAATTTATATAATTCACAAATTGAAACTATTCATAAGCACTCACAATCCAAATAATGTGGCAAAATAGTACCAAAAAATCAAATACCAAAATACCTGATTGTAGGTTATTTTTTCAATTAATAAGTGTTAAATATAAAAGAACAACTAAATCTCAATCCCAAGCTAGTTAGAAAGTGCAAAATTGAAAATAGAAGTTAAGATATGCTTGTATGCAAATTAGCATTAATGTTCTTAGTGTGTCTAGAATGATATTCCCATTTGAGAAAGCTTTTTGTCTTTGTATTGGCTCCCAGTTACTTAACCGAGGTCTTATTTGACTATGAATAAAAAATTGTAAGTTCTATCATTATTGCTCTAAATATTTATGTGCTCACCACTATCCACGAGCTTCTGTTTAATGAATTAAACATCACGTTTCTCTCAGAAAGTAGAATTTTAACATTTTTAATTAAGAATCATTAGAATTAAATATCCCAAAAAGTCAAAGCGATTGTTACGTTTTTCTTAGAAAAACTATAACTAGCTGGAAGTGCATAAAAGAAGAGATTTCCATACAATTATGTATCTTCAATTTCTACACAGGGCGGCCACAGACAAAAGTATCTAGTATGGTAAAACTTACTATCCCCACAAGATACAGACATGAAATCACAACATTTCCAATTATGATGAGGATCGCTCAAATAATCTCAAAAATAAAAATAAAATTAAAAATCTAAGAATCAGGTAACAAGGAACATTAAAACTGAAATCTTCATTCAAAAAACAACCAGCGAATGTTGTTATCCCAAATATATAAATAAAAATAAATAAATAACCGTACATCGGTGGTTTCTCCCACATCCACCAGGGGCAATTTCAGCGAGGAATTGGATCTGCGAGTTAGGGTACAACTATTGAAAAATTTAGAAATGGGTAACAAAAGAGCAAGAAAAATAAAAAAAATCATGAGAGTCAAGAAAAAACCTAGAATTAGGCTCTATGAGAAATCGAAGATGCCCGCTATGTTAGTCGAGATTAGTCAAGAAAAAACCTTAAAATTTTTGGACCATTTCAAGAGATGATCGAAGGTGGCTGTTTGTGGTATTAATGGTGGAGGCTGACGGGCTACGGTGTCAAAGACGATGGAAGAGACGGAAACAAACTGGCAGCTTTCTCTTTGCCTTTTGAGATCGAAAAGTTCGGGAGAGATTTTGGCCTTTTGGGTATGTATGTTTGCCGAGAGAATGGAGGGTTTTGATTTTGTTAATTTGCCTAACTTTTTAATAAAAAGTTAATTAATGTTGTTACGTTAGAAATACTAATTAAGAAAAGAAAAAATAATAGAATGTAAAACAAGAGGGGATTTGCGTGTTTCACGAACATTGGGGGGTGGG
>ML370669.1:0-56260 GCA_005239525.1 Nicotiana knightiana | reverse complement strand
GGGGGGGGGGGGGGGGGAGTAATTAGGAGGGAACTAATAATCGTTCCCATTGAATTTTTTTCCAAGATTCGTTGCAATAGATATATCTATTGGAACGGTTCACATAAACGTTGCAAAATAAAACACCTATAGGAACGGTTTCCACCCAAATGCAACGGTTTTATAGCCAAAGATTGCCCGTAGCATCAACATCTTATTGCAACGGTTATAACCGTTGCAATAACCCATCTATAGTAACGGTTTCTAAACCGTCGCAAAAATATCCGTTGCCATAGGCCTAGTTTCTAGTAGTGTTCTCTGAATTCAGCAGCTTCAGGTAATTGGCGGATTCCACTGGCCAAGAAAGCAGATGACACTCAGTAGAGACCGAGAGGGAAATGATGTAGCAGTTGTTGGTGATGAAGGTATGACCGGGGTGATGTAGCAAAAGTTCTTGGTGTTGTGGGTAGTGAAGTAGATGCGTCAAAGGTAACACTGGTTATAGGTTGCTCACCAACCGAAGATGGAAGAAGCTTGGTACTCAGCCTCATAGTAACGGGAGCAACAACTGGGACTGCAAAGGGAGAATTGACATTCTCCACTAAGCCATATTCTCCCCAAAGCGCTTGGGCATTGTCCTTGGTTAGGGTTATAATCTCTTTTAATTGAGCATTCTATTGAGCTGACGAAGGTCGTCGTCTCCTTTGTAGGGAAGCCCATTCATCACTACCTTCCCCATCATTATCAATCACCACAGTGGTTGTAGCTGGCTTGGGCACGACTTTTTTCACCTTTTTATTTTTTCCCTCGGCCGAGGAGGAGCGCCGCCTTTTTGATTTCTTGCTCTCCGGCCAGGGACTCTAAGAGGAAGCACTTGCACCTGAAGCGGACCCGATGACGCCTGTTCGAATGAGAGCCTCTTCAGCAACCTCGCAACCTCTGTGGGATCAGCCAAAACATCCTCATTGTGGATGGTAATAGAGCCCTGTGGAAGACCTGAATTCAATGAAAAAAGAAGTGAACCAATTTTCTTATACAAAATAAAAATAAGATGAAGACAAGATCAGTTTCACGAATCAACTTACCATAATCTTTTGGCCTTCTTCTTGTATTTTGGGGCTAGTTCTTTCTACTGGCGTGTCTCCTGCGTGGTGACGTCCATAATTTTTTGAACTCACTGGTCCAAGCCTTCAACCATTTATGGTGTCCACCGAGTTGCTGAAATAATGAAAAGAGAAGGGTCAGTAACAACATAAAAAAATCTTTTTCCAGAGAAAAGATAAATTTTGAACTTACGTGTACGAGTCCAGGACTCAGAGAAAGATGGAGTTGCAGGCAGGATGATATCCCTGGTGGCAACAACAAAAAATCGCTTCATCCATCCATGATCGTTGTCGTCATCCATGCTGGTGAGCAGCAAGGTGGACACGTTTTCTAAAACTTACTACTAACCCATGGAAAATCTTGGTAAAGTAGAGATCCATCATACGAGATAAAGTGAGCTCTTCCTTCGTTTCCTGGCACAACCGACGTAGACAGGCTAACAGTCGCTACATTGAAGGGTCCACCTGTGCCAAACAAATATGGTATTTGTGGAACAACTCCAATATCACGGGGTCAATTCTCCCGCTCAGAGAGAATGCTCCCAAAGTGAATGGGTACGTGTAAATGTACATGAAGCCCTTCCTGAGGAAGGTTACGTGCTCCACCATTTGGGAGCGATGGTGTTCAGATCATGACAGTCACAATCCTCTTTCACAGCAGGAATGCTGGAATGACGGATGGAAGAAGGGCATACGCTAATAGCCCATGTACGAGAAATTATAGAAGGAAAGTTCTTTTCGAAGTCCTTGGTTGTGTTGAGTCCTATGGGAATGATGGTGCTCACCGTAAAGGGGTCAACATCAAAATTGTTTTCTTTGTTTTTGAGAGAACCTGAGTTGTTGGAAGAAGAAGCCATGATCACCAGACGCTAATAAGAGTTCACTGAAGAAGAAGATTGAAGAAGAGTCAAGGAAAGAAAGAGTTGAATTCAAAGAAGTTAAGAGAGTTTGTAAAGCGGTCAAGTGTAAAATAAGAAGAATGGGGTGTATAAGTAAAGAAATAGGCGGCTAAAATCGTGTTGATGCTTACTTCGAGAACCGGCAAAAATATTGCTAAATCATGGAGAGACACGTGTTCAGGGTATAAAATGCATAGAGACGTGCGTCTAATAAAGCGTCAGAAATTTTTCAGAGGGGATCAGGAAAAAAATTTCCTGCCAAGAAAGGAATCTTCACCAACTTCCCGGTGACACAAAGATGTACCACCGGAAAGCAGGGGACTATATACATAGGGTAAAATCAGTTCATATTAGATACTCGAATAATAGAATGACACGTGGAACCGGAGACAAGCGGAGGATGAAGCAAGTGGAAGCCAAGACCAAGGACAGCAACTTCAGTTGGCACCGGACAGACCCCGAAGGGAACATTGTTAACAAGGACAAAACAAATATTTGCCACCCGATGGATTTCAATGAAGAATATTCCTCAGTATTAAATACACAGTCCGTTATAGAGAATTTTGGCATTCACAACCTGTCGTTATATATTCATCAATGACCCCCATAATTGCCATTTAAGAGGAGGTCCCTAGGTGTAGCTATAAATAGTGACTTCAAGAGCCATTGTACACGAAAATTCTGAGGAACCTATGCTACACATTACTCTAAGATCAATAATACTTTATTTTCTGTCTATCAATATTCTTATTGCTGTCTTTGGAAGCCCAGCACCCGGAACTAAGTTATTTGTTGTCTTATCTCGATTTCAACGTACGTTAAGTCTCGCGTTTTATTTAATTTATTTATCATTTTGGAATCAAATTGATTCGCTTGCCTATAAATCATGTTATAAATTCAACTGTACCATTTTAAGGGTAAATAATAACTTAATGTATTTCCTAACGTTTCAATTTATATAGCATACTTTGACTGATTATGCCGGTTAAGAAAATATAAATTACTTTTAAATATGTTTTCTTAATGTGTTAATATTTGTGTTGCTATAAGAATTTTGAAACTTGTGCTATTAAACATGCTAATTCCTCCATTTTAATTTATATGATACACTTTGACTAAATATGGAGTTTAAGAAAAAAGATACTTTTGAAATGAGAAGTTTATAATTAAAATTATTGTTAAATATCTAAAGGTATCAGCCTTCTTGGGATAGACTAAAAAATGCATCACATAAATGATGATGAAGTATAATATTTTTGTCAGCTATAAAACTTTATTATCAAGGATAAGAAATTAAAGTTTAAATATTCCCGAAGTTGAAATGGATGCCATTTTTTCTTAACATAGGAGGAAATAGAACAATTATCCTTTGAAGCAAAGAGAAACTAATGATGTGAGAGGTTGAAGTTAAGGGCGGGCGTTCAAATTGGATATGAAAATTTTAGTTTGGATTTTCGATTTTTGGATTGAGAAAATGACAATCCAAAAACAATCCAAATAAGCTCGGGTTGGATCGATTTTATTAAATTCAGTTTCAGATTAATCGGTTTGGATATTTTAGATTTTTGATTTTGAGCTTATAAGTTGAGATGTATCTTCTTTTTACAAAAATAAATATCCAAATGAAGTACTGATCATGTTAAATTGCCTGAAAAGTTCATTCTCATCGCAATCATCCAAATAAAATGTTCAAGTAATGAAATTATTATCAAGGAAATATATTAGAGACATTAATACGACCAATAAGAAGTAGCAATAGTAAAACCATGTCCAAATAAAAAGTATTGCGACAGTAAGTTTGCGATTAATATTGAATATATCAGATAATATCTAATGAGTAGGGTACTTGAACTTCTTATTATTGACATATGAATAATGAACTAAATATAAAGTACAAAATTTTGAATTTTCGGATATCCAAAATTCAGAAGAACCAAATTAAGTATCCAATCCAAATTTAAAAATAAACCTAAAATCCAATCCGTAATTCGAAAATCCAAACCATAAAATCAAAAAATTCGAATTTCGGGTTTGCCCAAACTTTACCTACACCAAGTTGAAGTACATCTGTGTCACGACCCAAAACCCAACTGTCATGACGTCGCCTATTGTGGAAGTAGGAAAGCCACTACTCAACTATCTTAACACAGTAAAATCTTTGAAATTATAAATATAAGCAACTAATATTTAAGAAAAACCTTTTTGAAAAAGAAATAAACCCGCAACACAATACAATCTATCCCAAAATCGGGGTGTCACCGAGTACATGAGCATCTATGCCAGAATACAGTCTACTTCAATGTCTAAACAGTAAGAACTGAAATACAGATAAAGATAATGAAGGAGACTCAAGACCTGCGAATGCCATGCAGCTACCTCGATAGTCTCCGGGATCCTGAATCTTCAATCAGCAGCCGTCGTGACCGAAAGTACCTGGATCTGCACACGAGGTGGAAGGTGTAATGTGAGTACAACCAACTCAGTAAGTAACAAATTCAACCTTTGGACTGAAAGGTAGCGACGAACTCAACCAACACAGTATAATATAAAAATAACAGTGCAAAAACGTAGGCATGCTTTCAAGTTCAATAGATAACTCCAACAATAAGAAAGATCAAAACTGAACGATATGAAGCATAAAACTCCTCTACTTCTACATGTCAATGCACATGCTCTATGTGATGCACCATGCCGACAGCCTCATGTTCTCACGCTCTCAAATGCTCAATCACTCAGTACTGTATATGGCTCAGGGGAGATCCATCCCAAAATATATACATCACTGGCCAACAGTCACCCAGTACCGAGTAGGGCCAATCCAGCCCATGGATAAGATCCATATCTAGGTATATATAGTGCTTCGGACAAGATCCATGTCTAAGGAAGATTCATCCCTCAATAATATCAATCGCGCTCACTAGGGGTGTATGCAGACTACGGAAGGGCTCCTTCAGCCCAAGCGTTATCATAAATCAGTATAACCGTTGCAACATACAGCCCGATCCCATAATTGTCACTCATAATCAGGCTCTCGGCCTCACTCACTCATCAATCTCTCCAGTCTCACTCACAGGCTTAAAATGTCATGAAACTAGCCCGAAAAAATAATATGATGTATCAATAAATAACCATAGAGACTAAGATATGATATGAAATGCATGAATATTACTGAGTACAAAATATCAATGAAATAAGTAAGATGACAGCAAGAAACGACCACTATGGGTCCCAACAGTACTGACATAAAGCCTAAACATGATATCTAGCATGGTTGACAGCTCAACTATTTTATTACATGATGAAAACACGGATATCAACAAGATAGAACTACTATACAATGCCATGGAATAGACCAGGTCACAGTTCTCACGGTGCACGCCCTCACGCCCGTCACTTGGCATGTGCATTACCTCAATACCAATCACATCATACAAAATACGGGGTTTCGGATTCTCAAAACCAAGTTTGAAAGTGTTACTTACCTCAATTCGGGACTCTACTCCAAAATGAATTTTCCTCTCAAATCAGCCTCCAAACGTCCCTAATCTAGCCAGAAGCAGCACAATACAATTAATATAGGCTAAAGGGATCAATTCCACAAGAAAAATACTAAATCATACCAAAAGATCCGAAATCGGCTCAAACCCGGCCCTCGGGCCCATGTTTCGAAATTCGACAAAAGTCACAAAGCACGGGTTAACAAATTCACTCACAAATCTAACCGTACAAATTTTACTCAAACCCGATAATAAAATCTCGTTCAAAACCTGAACTCAAGAACTCTTCCTCATTTTCCCCAAATTTTCACCCCAAATTACAAATTAGATGATGGAATTAAAGGCATAATCATGGAATTTGACAAAAATTAGATATGAAGCACTTACCCCAAACACCCACGCAAGAATCTCTCTAAAAATCGCCTTCTACCGAGCTCCCACTTCAATTTTATGATATGAACTCGAAACCCTCATTTTGAAACTTTTAAATTTGCTCAGTGATGCCTTCATCACGAACGCGGACTCACCCTGACGTTCGCGTAGCACAACTAAATCTGCTTCCGAAAAAGCTTCTTCATGAACGCGTCTAACCAACCGCGAACGCAGTGCTTCGCTGGCCTCTCACTTCACGACTGCGACCACCCTTCTGCGAATGCATAGACCAAAAGGCCGGGGTCCCCAGCTGCCTCAACTCCTCTTCCCAAACACGACACCTCTCCCGCAT
The DNA here is from genome assembly GCA_005239525.1 of Nicotiana knightiana. NCBI lineage: Eukaryota > Viridiplantae > Streptophyta > Magnoliopsida > Solanales > Solanaceae > Nicotiana > Nicotiana knightiana. The sequence goes on along the minus strand of ML370669.1, from coordinate 50,058 downwards.
TCGCGATGCACTCTCAGTTCACACCTTCGTGTTAGCGTCCTCTTCTTCGCGAACGCGAAGAACGAAATTTCTCAGCTCACAGAAACCCTTCGCGAACGCATAAGAGAAACAAGAAGAAACACACTTGCAGTCTTCAGCTATCAAGCTAAGTCAAAAAATGATCCATTAACCACCCGAAACTCAGCCGAGGTCCCCGAGACCTCAACTAAACATACCAACAAGTCTTATATCCCGATACAGATTTAGTTTAACCCTCAAATCACCTCAAACGACATCAAAAACACAAATTACACCCAGATTCAAGCCTAATGAACTTTGAAATTCCCAAATTCTACAAACGATGGCGGAACCTATTAAATCATGTCGGATTGACCTCAAATTTTGCACACAAGTCACAAATGACACCACAAACCTACTCCAACTTTCGAAAATCCAATCCGACCCCGATATCAAAAAGTCCACTCTCGGTCAAACTTTCCAAAATTCTAACTTTTTCCATTTCAAGCCTAATTCTACTATGGACCTCCAAATCGCAATCCGGACACGCTCCTAAGTCCAGAATCACCCAATGGAGCTAACGGAATCATCAAAATTCAAATACGAGGTCGTTTACACATATGTTGACATCCTGTCAATTTTTTAACTTAAGCTTTCAATTATGAGACTAAATGTCTCAACTCACTCTTAATTATCTCCGGACCCGAACCAACTAACCCGATAAGTCATAAAATAATAGTGAAGTACAAAAATGAGTAGAAAAGGGGGAACATGGCTATAAATCTCGAAACGACCAGCCGAGTCATCACATCTTCCCCCTCTTAAACAAATGTTCGTCCTCGAAAGGGTCTAGAAACATACAGTGAGTCTCAAATAGGTATGGGTATCTGCTCCGCATCTCCCGTTCGATCTCCCAAGTATCCTCCTCAACCGGCTGTCCTCTCCACTACACCTTTACTGAACCTATATCCTTCGACCTCAACTTCCAGACCTGCTGACCCAGAATAGCCACCGGCTCCACATAATAAGTCAAGTCACCATCCAACTGAACCGTGCTGAAATCCAAAAAATGAGACGAGTCGCCAACATACTTTCGGAGCATAGAAACATGAAATACTGGATGCACACTAGACAAGATAGGTGGCAAGGAAAGCTTGTAAGCCACCTCCCCAATCCTCTGAAGTACCTCAAACGGACCAATGAACCGAGGGCTCAACTTGCCCTCTTCCCGAACCGCATAACACCCTTCATGGGTGAAACCTTCAGCAGAACCTTCTCCCCAACCATGTAAGACACATCACAAACCTTCCTGTCAGCATAGCTCTTCTGTCTAGACTGGGCTGTGCGAAGCCGCTCCTGAATCAATTTAACCTTGTCTAATGCATCCTGAACCAAGTTTGTACCTAAAATCCTAGCCTCACCGGGCTCAAACCAACCCACCGGATATCTACATCACCTCCCATACAAAGCCTCATACGGGGCCATCTGGATGCTCGACTGATAAGTGTTGTAGCAAACTCCGCGAGTGGCAGAAGCTGGTCCCATGAACCCCCAAAATCAATGATACACGCATGTAGCATATCCTCCAATATGTCAATAGTGCGCTCGGACTGCCTGCCCGTCTGAGGGTGAAATGTTGTACTCAACTCCACCTGAGTGCCTAACTCTCATTACACGACTCTCCAAAACTGCATTGTGAACTGCGTGCCTATATCTGAAATGATGGAAACCAGCACATCGTGAAGGAGGACAATCTCTCTGATGTAAATCTCAATCAGCTGCTCTGAATAATAAGTAGTGCCCACCGGAATGAAGTGCGCGGACTTGGTCAGCCGATCCACAATCACCCATATAGTATCGAACTTGCTCGAAGTCTATGGGAGCCCAACTACGAAATCCATGGTGATCCGCTCCCACTTCCACTCTAGAATCTCTATCCTCTGAAGTAAGCCACCCGATCTTTGATGCTCATACTTCATTTGCTGACAGATAAAGCACCGAGCTACAAACCCTACTATTCCTTCTTCATCCTCCTCCACCAATAGTGCTTCCTCAAGTCCCAATACATCTTTATGGCACCCGGATGAATGAAATACCATGAACTGTGGGCCTCTTCAAGAATCAACTCACATAAACCATCTACATTAGGCACACAAATCCGACCTTGCATCCTCAATACCCCATCATCCCCAATAGTCACATCCCTGGCATCATTGTGCTGAACCATATCCTTAAGGACAAGCAAGTAAAGATCATCATACTGGCACTTTCTGATGCGATCTAATGAGGAAGATCGAGAAACCACACAAGCGAGAACCCGACTGGGATCCAAAATATCCAATCTCATGAACCGGTAGGCCAAAGCAAGAACATCAACTGCAAGAGGTCTCTCTCCAACGAGAAGAAAAGCAAGACTACCCATACTCACCGCCTTCCTACTCAAAGCATAGGCCACCACATTGAGCTTCACTGGATGATATAAAATAATGATGTCATAGTCCTTTAGCAGCTCCAACCACCTGTGCTGCCTCAAATTGAGATATTTCTATTTGAACAAGTGCTGGAGGCTCCGATGATCCGTAAATACCTCATAAGACACACCATAGAGATAGTGCCTCCAAATCTTGAACGCATGAACAATGGCAGCCAACTCTAAATCATGAACAAGGTAGTTCTTTTGATGGGGATTCAACTGGTGCGAAGCAGGAGAAATCACTCTACCCTACTGCATCAAAACACACCCAATACCGATCCGAGAAGCATCACAATACATTGTATAAGAGCCAGAAGCTGGTGGTAGAACTAGAACTGGAGCTGTAATCAAAGCAGTCTTGAGCTTCCGAAAGCTCTCCTTGCACTCATCTGACCACCTGAAAGGGGCATCCTTTTGGGTCAATCTGGTCAAGAGAGATTAAATAGATGAGAAACCCTCCACAAAACAACATTAATAACTAGCTAACCCAAGAAAGCTTTGAATCTTAATACCCTCACTGGACACCACGTGCCCCAAAAATGCCATTGAAGTGAGCCAAAACTCACACTTGGAGAACTTTGCATAAAGTTTCTCCTCAACCGCTGCAACACAATCCTCAGATGCTGGGCATGCTCCTCCTGGCTACGAGAGTACATTAGGATATCATCAATGAATATAATAACAAACAAGTCAAGATAAGGCTGAAATACACTGTTCATTAGATGCATGAACACTGCTGGGGGTTTGGTCAGCCCAAAATACATCACAAGGAACTCATAATGGCCATAACAGGTCCTAAAAGCTTTATTAAAAATATCTGAGTCCCGAATCTTCAACTAGTGATACCCTGACCTCAAATCAATCTTGGAGAACACCCTCGCTCCCTGAAGATTGTCAAATAGATCATCAATATGCGGCAAAGGATACTTGTTCTTGATTGTGACTTTGTTCAACTTCCTATAATCAATGCACATTATCATAATATTGTCCTTCTTCTTCACAAATAGAACTGGTGCAATTCATTATCAAGAAGTTCCTGAAGATGCTCCTTCAATTCCTTTAACTCATCTGGTGTCATACGATATGGTGGAATACAAATGGACTGAGTGATGACACCAAGTCAATACCAAAGCCAATATCCCCGTCAGGCGGCATGCCCGACAGGTCTACAGGAGACACATCCAGAAAATCTCGCACCACCAGATAGAATCAATAGTAGGGGTCTCTACACTAACATCCCTCACAAAGTCCAAATAAGATAGACAACCTTCTCAACCATCCGCTGAGCCTTCAAGTGTGAAATCACTCTACTGGGAACATAGTCTAGAGAACCTCACCAGTCAATTCATGGCAACCCCGGCATCGCCAACATCACGGTCTTGGCGTGACAATCTAGTACAACATGTCATGGAGACAACCAACCCATACCTAAGAACACATCAAAATCAACCATACTAAGCAACAAGAGGTCCACTCTCGTCTCTAATTCCTCAACAGTCACTACACATGACTAGTATACACGGTCCGTTACAATAGTATCTCCCACCGGCGTAGATACATGGACACATGAAACTAGAGGCTCACAGGGCATATCCAGATAATGAGAAAAATACAAGGACATATATTAATAAGTGGAACCAGGGTCAAATAATTCAGATGCATTCCTGTGGAAAATTGAGACAATACCTATGATCACCGCATCCAAAGTAATGGCATCTAGTCTAGCGGGAAGAGAATAGAATCGGGCCTGGCCGGGACCTGATCGGCCTCCCCCTCTAGGGCGACCCCTAGCCAACTAAGCTTCACCCCGAGCTAGATGGGTGCGGGTGAAATAATGGGTGCTGAAAACATAGGCTAACTCCTCTACTTAGCTGGACCTCCCAAAAGGCGGGGACAATACATCTTGATGTGACCCATATCTCCACACTCAAAACATCCCCTACCTGCGAATGGTGGTGGGGAATGAAGGGAGCCTCGAGCACCGAGATAACTGCTAGAAGGACCCATCATAGATGAACCCTAAGCTGATGGTGCATGAGACGAACTCTGAGCTGGAAGGGAACTGAGAGATGAGTGATCATACTGAGAACTGTGTGAACCATGGCCAGATGATGCACCACGGTGAACTGGGCGAGCCGTTTGAGCATGCTTGTAAGGACGACCCCTTCCGTGGTAAAACTGACCCCCAAAATTAACACCACTAAATCCACCCTGTCCACGAGAACTCTTGGCCTCCCTCTCAACCCGCTCCTAGGTAGTGACGAACTCAACCAACAGAGTATAACATAGAAATAACAGTGCAGAAATATGGGCATGCTTTCAAGTTCAATAGATAACTCCAACAATAAAATAGATCAAATATGCAATATGAAGCATAAAATTCCTCTACTTCTACATGTCAATGTACATGCTGTATTTGATGCACCATGCCGACAGCCTCATGTGCTCACGCTCTCAAATACTCAATCACTCGGTACTGTATATGGCCCAAACAACCCAGGGAAGATCCATCTCAAAATATATACATCACTGACCAACAGTCACCCAGTACCGAGTAGGGCCAATCCAGCCTGTGGAGAAGATCCATCTCCACGTATATATAGTGTTTCGGATAAGATTAGTGTTTAAGGAAGATCCATCCCTCAATAATATCAGCAGCGCTCACTGGGAGTGTATGCAGACTCCGGAAGGGCTCCTTCAGCCCAAGCACTATCATAAATCAGTATAACCGTTGCAGCATGCAGCCCGATCCCATAACTGTCACTCATAGTCAGGCTCTCGGCCTCACTCACTCACCAATTTCTCCCATCTCACTCACGGTCTTAAAATGTCATGAAACTAGCCCGAAAATAATGATATGATGTATCAATAAATAGCCATAGAGACTAAGATATGTTATGAAATGCATGAATATAATTGAGTACGAAATATCAATGATATAAGTAAGATGACAGCAAGAAACGACCACTATGGGTCCCAACAATACTGGCATAAAGCCTAAACATGATATCTAGCATGATCAACATCTCAATTATTTTATCACATCATAAAAACACAGATATCAACAAGATAGAACTACTATACAGTGCCATGGAATCGACCATGTCACAATTCTCACGGTGCACGCCCGCACGCCTGTCACTTGGCATGTGCGTCACCTCAATACCAATCACATCATACATAATTCGGTGTTTCGAATCCTCAAAACCATGTTTGAAAGTGTTACTTACCTCAATACGGGCAAAAATCTACTCCAAAATGCTTTGCCTCTCAAATCGGTCTCCAAACGTCCCTAATCTAGCCACAAGCAGTACAATACAATTAATATAGGCTAAATGCATCAATTCCACAAGAAAAATACTAAATTATAGCCAAAAAGTCGAAATCAGCTCAAATCCAGCCCCGGGACCACGTCCCGAAATCCGATCAAAGTCATAAAATCCGAAAGCCCATTCACTCACGAGTCTAACCATACTAAATTTACTCAAATCTGATAAAAATATCTCATTCAAGACCTCAAAATTCAACTCAAGAATTCTTCCTCATTTTCCCCTATTTTTTCACCTCAAATCACAAATTAGATGATGGATTTAAAGGCATAATCATGGAATTTGACCAAAATTAGATAGGAATCACTTACCTCAAATACCCACGCAAGAATCTCTCCAAAAATTACCTTATATCGAGCTCCCAATTCAATTTTATGATGTGAACTCGAAACCCTCGTTTTGAAACTTTTGAATCTTCCCAGTGATGCCTTCATCGCAAATGCGGCCTCACCCTCGCGTTGCGCAACACAATTATATCTGCCACCCAAGAACCTTCTTCGCAAATGCGTCCAACAAACCGCGAATGCGGTGCTTTGTTGACCCTTACTTTTCGAACACGACCACCCTTTCGTGAATGCATAGACCAAACAGTTGGGCTTCCCAGCTGCCTCAACTCCTCTTCGCGAACGCGACACCTCTAGCGCATTCGCGATGCACTCTCAGTCCACACCTTCGCATTCGCGTCCTCTTCTTCGCGAACGCGAAGAACAAAATTCCTCAGCTGACAGACACCCTTCGCGAACGCGGGACCCTTCTTGCGAACGCGTAAGAAGAAACCAGAAGAAACACACCAGCAGTCTTCAACTATCAAGCTAAATCCAAAAATGATCTGTTAACCACCTGAAACTCACCCGAGGCACCCGGGACCTCAATCAAGCATACCAACAAGTCTTATATCCTAATACGAACTTAGTCGAACTCTCAAATCTCCTCAAACAACATCAAAAACACGAATTACACACGGATTCAAGCCTAATGAACTTTGAAATTCTCAATTCTACAAACGACACTGTAACCTATCAAATCACGTTTGATTGACCTTAAATTTTGCACACAAGTCACAAATGACACCACAAACCTACTCCCGGTCAAACTTTCCAAATTCTAAATTTCGTCATTTCAAGCCTAATTCTACTACGGACCTCTAAATCACAATACGGACGCACTTCTTAGTCCAGAATCACCAAACGGAGCTAACAGAGTCATCAAAATTCAAATCCGAGGTCGTTTATACATAAGTCAACATCCGGTCGACTTTTCCAACTTAAGCTTTCAATAAGAGACTAAGTGTCTTAACTCACTCTGAATTCTCTGCGGACCCGAACCAACTAACCCGATAAGTCATAAAACAGCAGTGAAGTACAAAAATAAGCAGAAATAAAGAGAACAAAGCTACAACTCTCGAAACGACCGGCCAGATCGTTACCATCTTAGAAATTCACTACTTTTCTTTTCCATATTTCTCCCCTCCTGTGGATAGGAAGAGTTTGGCGTGCAGTCCACGGTTTGAGGCAGTTGTCTTTTTTCATTCGTCTCCTTGTCTATCTGAAGGAGTGCACCTACATTGTACATACCAAATTAGGAAAGATGCTATTAATATTCTCTCTGTTTTCTTTGTTTTTGGTTATTACCAACATTGCAAATGCAATGGTATTTATCGAGTTCTGTTTGGTATACCGTATACCATCTCTTATCTCTATGTTCACACTTTTGAGTCATGATGCTATCCACGTGCAGGAAGATTGAGGGGCTCCTCTTTTACTGTCTCAATGGAAACAAATAACCACCAACAACATATTTACTGTGATTTTACAGATGGGGTGAAGAAGGTAGGACGTAAGCAAACGTTATGTTATCTGGTGTGAGATAAATAATGTGTTTTCGATAGATTATCTGTTCAAGAAAAAAATTTGTAAACAAGTTTAAAAAATATATAAGTAAAAAAAACTATGATAAAAATACTGAAAAAAAAAGAAAAAAAGTCTTACAAGCAAAAATAGTATAGAGAACCAACGTCTTTTTAATGAAAAAAAAATGACATTTTCCAAAAATCTTTTTGATGAACTTATTGATGTTTAGGGGACCATGTTGGAAAACAGAATTTAAGGGACCATAATGAATGGTCGTTTTAAATATTTTTGTCACTAAAGTAAATTTAATTGGCCTTCTTTTTATCTAAAGCAATATTAGTATTGTCTACTGTTGCTTTTCCGGCGCAATATTTTATTGAAAACGATAAAAAAATGCAGAAAAGTTCTGTGCTTTTTCTCATATTTTTAAAAGAATTTTTTTGGATTCGAACCATTTCTAGATGTTTAAGTTCCTTTCGCATAGAAAAATGATTTAGAAGAATTAAGTTAAATAATTACTCGTCTAATCACTTAAATTAAAAATAATTAAAAATATATAATATATGTATAAATAATTAATATATTATCTATATATACTGGTTAAAAAAAATAATCAGTGAATTTGACCGGCTCTTTATCCAAAAACACTAAAATTTAAAGGTCTTCGGAACTTTGTCGTAATAAGAAAATAGGTGGTGACTTTCTAACTTAGATGGTGTTATAAATGGAACTGTATTTAAGGTGAATGTCTATATTTTAGAGAGATTTTAGGATTTGTGATTTTGTGACTAAGTCACTTTATCCCTATAAATAGAGAGGTTTTATTTAATTTGTAAATCATCGCAAATCAATAAGAATTCTCTCTTTCTCTTTCTTTGCAATATTCTTCTTTGTTGTTTTATTACACGTTATCAGCACGAGACTCTACCATCTGAAGAAGCTCTTTGAGAAGACTAAGGTATTATTTTTCTCCCTTTTTTAATTATGACTGATATTATAAAAAGAAAGTTCGTTGTCGTCTTTGAAATTTCGGGAAAGAACTATATGTCACGGGTGTTGGATGTTGAAATTCATTTAGATGCAATGGGTTTTGGAGACACCATTAAAGATAAAAATAAAGCATATACCCAAGACTGTGCTAAGACCTTGATTTTCTTGAGCCATCATCTTGATGAAGTCTTGAAAATAGAATATCTCATAGTCAAAGATCCACTTATTTCGTGGAATGGCTTAAAAGAAAGATATGACGACTTAAAGTTGGCCACACTTTCACAAGCACGATATGATTGAGCTCATCTGAGGCTCCAAGACTTTAAGTCTTTTTCTGAATACAATTCTGCGATGTTCAGAATTACTTCTAAATTGAAATTCTATGGAGATAGTATCATTGACTATGATATGCTTGAAAAAATGTTAACAACGTTTCATGCCTCCAATGTGGTCCCGCAAAAACAGTACCGAGAGAAAGGTTTCAAGAAGTACTCTGAGTTGATTTCTCTTCTCTTTGTGGCTGAACGAACTAATGACTTGCTCATGAGAAATCATGATAATCAGCCTACTAGGTCTATATTATTTCCTGAAGTAGATGAGGTTCATTCCCATTATGATAAGCGTGGAAAAGGTTGTTGCCTTGTTCGTAACCATAAAAGAAATTTTTATGGTATTACTCACCCTCCCAAAAAAAAAAAAAATCACTTGAACGGTGGTGGATCTATGGTTAAAGATAATTGAGTAGTTTAGTTTTTATTTTTGCTTATTCATAATAGCTAGTGAATAAAATAGGGAATGTGAGATCCTGATAGCGTATGGCATAACATTATCTCTTTGCTCTTCATTAGCCAAATATTTAATTTTAGCACCAAATGTTCCCACTCCAAACAATGTGTGATTGCGAGGTCCGATATCCTTTGATTAATATTTCTTCATTTTATTTAGAAAATACAATACAAAATTTGCTATCCACTTAATACGATCATTCTTTCACTAGGCATCACGTAAAACAAATTTGTATATACTTATTATATATTGAAAATACTATTACTAGATATTATTTGCAAATTAATACTTCATCCGATTGAGTATGGGTGACAACATTTCACTTCATTATTTGATTCTTTTAATGTTTATTCATTGTATTCAAACTTTGTTTCTTTTCTTTTTTCTCTGAAAATACTAATGTTTATTCGTATATTTCTTTTGTATGTCAAACTATGGAAAGCAAATATGGATATATCATAAAGCAAACTTGGATCAAAGTTTAAGTGTAAAAATATTTGTTTAATTGATTCATGTACGACACATACAATATTCAAAGAGAAGAAATATTTCTCTCATTTAGGTATGTGTAAGGCATATGTTACTACAATTTCTGGTAGTAGTAATCTAATTGAAGGCTCTGGAAGAGCTACTATAACTCTTCCTAGGGGAATAATGCTTATCATAGATAATGCAATGTTCTCCTCCAAGTCCAAGAGGAACTTGTTGAGTTTTAAAAATATCCGCCAAAACAAATATCATATTGAGACAATAGATGAGAATAACCTTGAATATCTCATTGTTACCAAGAATGTTTCTGGCCAGAGAAGGGTTAGAAGTTCTCATCTTTGTCTTGTGACCTGCATTGGACAAGAATTAGTGCAATTGTGGCACATTCTATCGTAAACTAAAAGGTTAATGATTCCAATACTTTTGTACTTTGGCATGATCGATTGGGACATCATAGATCAATTATGATAAGATGGATTATAGAAACTCAAATGGGCATCCATAAAGAATTTAAAGATTCTTTTAAATAATGAATTTTCGTGCACTTCTTGTTATCAAGGCAAGTTAATTTTTAGACCATCACCAACAAAGGTTGGGATTGAGTCCTCTGCGTTTTTAGAACGTATACAAGGGGACAATTGTATCCCTATTCACCCACCTAGTGGGACGTTTAGATATTTTATGGTCTTAATAGATACATCTTCTATATGGTCTCATGTGTCCCTATTGTCAACTCGCAACCTGGCGTTTGCAAAATTAGTGGCACAAATAATCCGATTAAGGGAACAATTTCCCGATAATCTAATTAAATATATTAGACTCAATAATGTTGTTGTTGAGTTTTCACCCCAAACATTTAATGATTATTGCTTATCAATTGGGATAAAAGTGGAACATCTTGTAGCTTATGTTCACACTCAAAATGGCCTTGCAGAGTCTTTAATTAAACATCTGCAATTGATAGCAAGATCATTACTCATGAAAACGAGGTTACCCACTTTTGTTTGGGGTCATGCCATTTTTCATGCAGCAATGCTAGTTCGCTTCTGACCAATAGATTATCATAAATATTCCACGTTGTAATTAGTATTGGATCACGAACCTAATATATCACATTTATGAATTTTTGGATACGCAGTATATGTCTTGTAGCACCGCTATATCATACCAAAATGGGTCCCCAAAGAAGGTTAGGAATATGTGTTGGGTTTGAATCGTTCCTCCATTATTCACTACCTCAAAACATTAATGGGATATTTTTTCACTGCTCGATTTACAGACTGTCGATTCGATGAGACACTTTTTCCAAAATTAGGGTGAGAAATTGGTGAAACCAAATGGCAAATTTTATGAAAAAATCCATCATTGTCTTATCTTGATCCACGTGCCTCTATTTGTGAAAAAGGTACAAAGATTATTCATATAAAGAAAATAGCAAATCAAATGCTAGACGCATTTAAGGATCTGAAAAGAATAAAAAAACCACATATCCCTGCAGAAAATGTTCTAATCTGTTTTGATGTCCCTGTTGGACAATCTTCTAGTGTCATAGCTAATAAGTCAAAAGCACATCTAAAACGTGACAGACCATTGGGTTATGAGGATCAAAATCATAGAAAAAAAAAATGATCAAGATGACACTACAAAAGAGTCTCATGATAAAATCCATGATTTAACCAATCATGAGATTCATGAGGAAATCACTGAGCCTGAGACTCAATAAAATAAGGAACTATCAATAAACCCAATCGATATTGAGACGAATTTGAATCAATTGGATATAGTGGTGGATTATGTATTTGCATATAATGTTGAACCGGGCATTATGCAAGATAGTGATGATCTTGAACCTCAATCTATTGGAGAATGTTGACAAAGACGTGATTGGCCAAAATGGAAAGAAGCAATCCAATCAGAGTTGAATTCACTTGCAAAATATAAAGTTTTTGGGCCTATAGTCCAAACACCTAATGGTGTTAATCTTGTTGGCTATAATAGGGTCTTTGTACATAAAAGGAATGAGAAAAATGAGGTACAAAGATATAAGACATGCCTTGTTGCACAAGTATTTTCACAAAGGCCCAGTATCGATTATGAAGAGACGTATTCTCATGTTGTGGATGCTATAACATTCCATTATCTCATTAGTTTTTCTATCCATGAAAAGCTTGGCATGCATTTAATGGATATGGTTACCGCCTATCTTTATGGCTCACTTGATAATGAGATATACATGAAAATTTCCAAGGGATTTAAAATGCTTGACCCACATAATTCAGAGTCTCGGGAAATATTTTTAATCAAATTTCAAAGGTTTTTGTATGGTCTGAAGCAATCCGAAAGAATGTAGTATAACCGTCTTAGTGAGTATTTATCAAAGGAAAGTTATAGAAGTGATTCCATTTGTCTATGTGTTTCTATAAAGAAAACAACATCCTAATTTTTTTTATTTTCCGTATATGTTGATGACATAAATATTATTGGGACTCCTATAGAAATCCAAAATGCAATTGATCATTTAAAGAAAGAATTCGAGATGAAAGATCTCGGAAATACAGAATTATGTTTCAGTTTGCAAATAGAGCATTTGGAAAACATGATTTTTGTTCATCGATCTACCTACACAGAAAGGTATTGAATGATTTTAAATAGATGGAGCACATACGTTAAGTACTCCGATGGTTGTTCGATCACTTGATGTGAATAAGGATCCGTTCCGACCTCAAGAAAAGAATGAAGAGCTTGTTGGTCACGAAGTACCATATCTTAGTGCAATTGGTGAACTAATGTAACTTGTTGATAAATGACTAACAATGCACATTTTCTAGTAAATTTTCATATCATTTTGTATGTGAGTTGTGGGAAATCACATGCTTATCAACGTTAAATATACTTACTATGTGTTTATCATGTGTAGGAGTGAATTTGGATGGAAGTTGGCAAGAATTAGATGATTTGATGCAAAAAGATAGAGATTCCAGAGCTGGAAGCGTGCCACAATTGGTGCATTGCGTGAAAGTATGTGCGAAATGGCTTAGGAAATAAACAAAAAAACAGCGAAGTATGGAGGTTAGTACTGGACCTGGCACGCGAAAGAACAAAGAAGAAGAAGAAATAACTGGGAGCATGCTAGAAGTCGCGTGTTGCACGAACTCTGGCAAGCGACTCAGCGTGTCCTTTTCGAATTAAGGGAGATCAAAGACGCCCCACATCAACCCTATTTGGTATAAACATAACTTCAACCCGTTTTTGAAGGTTTATGCAATACTTTAGGAGGCAAGAATACTCAAGGAGCAAGACGGGGAATTCTTCTACAAGTTTTTCACCTTCTTCTTCTTATTTCCATTGTTGGTTATGACTTTTATATAGTAATTTTACATAATATTATGAGTAGCTAAGACCGTCATGTAGGGTTTATGGAATCAATTGTTGGATGAAATCTTGATTGCGTTTTGATATAATTAAGCCATTTTTACTCTTTAATTGTTCAACTATGTGTTTCTTGTGGTTAATTGAAAGGACCTTTATTAATCGTGTCTATTTATCTTGTGTTGCTTGAGAGAGAACACTTGATTAAATTATTGTGAACAATGTCACTTTCGAGTAATTTAAGAGATTAATTACTAGAATTAAAAGCGGGATTAGAGATAATAAAGCTTTGGGATGTTATTTATGAGTTGTACGAATTGTCAGCTAGAGTAGTTTGAGAGAATAGTTCTATTAAAAAATTGTAATTGATCGAGAGATAATTGAGGTAAATAAGGACTCATCATCTTTAGAGAGTGTTTCGGCGAGATTATATCTAACATGCCAGGAATTAATCCGACAATTGGGGAAATCGTAAATCTTAGATCCTTTTATCCTTGAATTCAACCTCATTCTTGCTAATTGATAGTTTTTATTATCATTTTTTCATAGTTAAGTAATTTTGTTAATTCATAAATCAATTCTTGAACTTTAAAAGTTGTATGAGCTTATCATTGATGATACTGAAAAGTTGTAGAAAATAGGTTAGTTCCCTGTGGGATTCGACTCTGGACTCTTGAACTAGATTATTTTTGCAGCGACCCCTTAGTCCTTTTATAAGGCATAATTGAGTTTGATCAAATTTTGGCGCCGTTTTCGGGTAATTAACGGTGTTATTCGTCACAACTTAAAATAATTTCCAGGATTTTTAGTTTAGATCAATTTTCCGTGATACTAAAATTATTTACGTTGAAATTCTCACGTTTGAATTCTTCTGTGCCTCAGGTACATGCCAAGAAGCTCCTTGAGGACTAGTGAACTATTTGAAGGTCTCTCAGATCCCGAGAAAGCATTTAGGACATTGAATCGGGTGAACAAGAAGGATAAAACACCTAAAATAGAACGAACAAATCTAAATTGAAATGGGTGACGTCGAGAACGTCAACGGGAACAATAGAAATAATCAAGTTGACCCAAACGTTGGAGTGGTAGCATCTATTGTTCGGGAAGCTGCTATATATGATTGGGCACAACCAACTGTTGCTAATTTGGCAACTACAATTACAGTTCCTCCGATACAAGCGAAGACGTTTTAAATTACCAATAACATGTTGCACTTGCTGCAGAATAAAGGGTTGTTCTCGGGGTCGTACATTGAAGACCTATAACAACACCTGAAGAATTTTCTATCAGTTTGTGTCACTCAAAGACAACCGAATGTGACCTGAAGAAATCAGATTGTTACTGTTTCCATTCTCAATGAATGGGGAGGCTCAGACTTGGATGAATTCGCTCCCAATAAACTCCTTTGTTACTTGGGAGGAACTAGTCAAGTAGTTCTTAAACAAGTTCTATCCACCCAACAAGACTGCAAGGCAAATTGATGAGATATTGCAGTTCAAGCAGAAAACAACTGAAACTTTCCAAGAAACCTGGGAGAGGTTTAAGGGCATGTTGGTGAAGTGTCCACACCATGGCATCCCGGATCAGATACTAGGACATATATTCTATATGGGTTTGGCTGACAGTGTTAAGTCCAATGTAGATGTTTAGCCGGGGGTGCATTCTTGAGCAAATCATTCACAGAGTGTAAGATTCTTCTAGACAAGATGGCTCTAAATTCAGGCTGGATGACGAGGGATATAACACTCACTCCAATAGTGAATTCTGCTGCTTTTGACCCAAACAATAAAAATGCAGAAAACATAGCCACTCTCATGAACCAGATGAGCTTGTTGACAAAGAAAATTGATGAGATGGGCACAAAACAGATTCATATTGTTGACATAACAAATGGAGGTTTTGCACTCCTTGCATCAATGAGTTATATGTTTTCTCGTGGAGTGGAGAGAATGATAACCAGGGCTTCTGAGAAGACATGAATTACGTAAATAATTTTGGGGGTCTAAGGTAAGGTGGACAACAATGGGGACCTCGAATCAGCAATACAGACCAACCCAGCAATAGTACAATACTAATCTCGGAGGAGCATGACCACAAGGTCGAGTTGTACCCTATCAAAGGCAGCAAGGTTACAACCAGTAGCACCAACAACAGTTGGTGTACCAACAACCTCAATAATAGCAAATGACCAAACATGACGACATTAATATGATAGAAATCAAGGGCATGCTGCAACAAATCATTGGGACAAATGGAAAGATGCAAGAAAAGTTAGCCGCACATGACTCAGCTATTAAAGGAATTGAAACTTCGTTAGGCCAACTATCCATGGCTTTGAATAATCACCCACAAGGAACGTTGCCTGCATATATAAATATCAACCCAAAAGAGTAGAACCCAAATCAGTTAATGGCAGTGAATCTCAGGAATGGAAGGGATTTGGACAGATAGAAAGAAGTTTCTTAATCTAATAGAGACGCAGTGTCACTTACTCCAGCGCCATTCGAGATCAACGAGTCGACAGAGCTCGCAGAGGTTGTGATTGAACGAGTACAAGTTGAAAAAGGCAATGAGAAGGAAATTGAACATATTCCAGAACAAGTAGTGGAAAAGACTTCTAATTTGTAAAAGACAGAGTAGTGGGCAGAAGCTAATTCCAACACCATTCCCTCAAAGGTTGGCAAAGCTAAAGAAAGATGATCAATACAGGAAATTCATGGAAAAGACTTAGATATATTCAATTAAATATTTCGCTTAAGGATGCTTTGAGGGAAATACCGGGCTATGCGAAAATGATGAAGGATATGATGTCTCGAAAATTTGAGTTCCAGGACCTGTCTACTATAACTCTAACAAAAACTTGTAGTGCGGTAGTGACAAGACATATGGCTCAAAAAGTGTCTGATCCCGGTAGTTTCACTATTCTATGCACAATCGGAAGTTATGCTTTTGCTAAAGAATTGTGCGACTTAGCAGCCAATATTGCCATTGGCAATCTATACAAAGTTAGGCATTGGCAGAGCTAGAAAGACCTCAATGTTATTGCAACTGGCTGATCACACAGTGAAAAAACAACAAGAATCCTGGATGATGTGCTCTTCCAAGTAGGGCAATTTGTATTTTTTGCTGATTTCATTATTCTTGACTTCCAAGTTGACGAAGAAATACCCATAATTTTGGGAAGGCCGTTCTTAGCCACTGGGAGAGCATTGATTGAATGTGAGACTAGAGAGTTGAAAATGAGGTTGAATAATGAAGAAATAATATTCAATGTTCAACAATCTATGAGGAGGCCCATCCAATTTACAAATTGTTCGCTAGTGGAGGAAGTTGATGTGATACTACAAGAGGAAGAAAAACCCTTAATGTCAGAGACCCATTAGAAGCTTGCTTGATGAATTAGGATGATGAAGAGTTGACATAGTGGGATATGGATCTCGATGGTCAAGGGTTATGGAAAAGGGAACCCCAGATCAAGCAACTACACTTAGAAGAAGAGAAACACCATCTGCGAAGCCGTCAATAGAGGAGCCACCACAATTGGACCTGAAACCACTTCCAGCTCACCTTAGGTATGCTTTCTTAGGGACTAACTGTATTTTACCTGTTATTATCTCATATGGTTTGTTAGTTGTGCAGGTAGAACAACTCCTACAGGTGTTACAGGAATGAAAAACTGCTTTTGGTTAGACAATGGCAGACATTAAGGGTATCAACTGGCCTTTTGCATGCACAGGATTCTCTTGGAATAGGGGCATAAACCTTCCAAGGAACATCAAAGAAGGTTGAACCCAAACATGAAGGAAGTGGTGAAGAAGAAAGTGACTAAGTGGCTGGATGAGTGCATCATTTTTCTTATCTCGAATAGCGTCTAAGTAAGCCCAGTCCAATGTGTTCCGAAGAAAGGTGGCATGACTATTGTAAAAAATGAGAATAATGAGTTTATCTATACTCGTACAGTCTCGGGTTGGTGAATTTGCATGGATTACAGAAAACTGAACACGACCACCCGGAAAGACCATTTTCCCATGCCGTTCCTTGACTAAATGTTGGATAGATTAGTAGGGAGGTCTCACTTTTTCTTTTTGGATGGATATCCGGGGCACAATTAGATCACCATAGCCCCTGAGGATAGAGAGAAAACATCATTTACTTTTCCGTATGGCATCTTTGCCTTTCGGAGAATGCCGTTTGGCCTATGCAATGCACCGACCACTTTCCAGAGGTGTATGTTAGCCATTTTCACTAATATGGTTGAAGATATTATGGAATTATTTATGGATTATTTCTCACTAATATGGTTGGGAGAAATGTCATTTTATAGTATAAAAAGGGTATAATTTTGGGGCATCGAGTGTCAAGTAAGGGTATTAAGGTCGACTATGCTAAGGTTGACATGATTGAGAAGTTTACACTGCCCACTTCAGACAAGGCAGTAAGAAGTTTCCTAGGGCACGCCAGTTTCTACAGGCGATTTATAAAGGATTTCTCTAAAATAGCTAATCCCTTATGTAAACTTCTTGAAAAGGATCACCCCTCTGTGTTTTATGAGGATTGCAGGTGAGCATT
The DNA here is from genome assembly GCA_005239525.1 of Nicotiana knightiana. Classification (NCBI taxonomy): domain Eukaryota; kingdom Viridiplantae; phylum Streptophyta; class Magnoliopsida; order Solanales; family Solanaceae; genus Nicotiana; species Nicotiana knightiana. The sequence goes on along the minus strand of ML370669.1, from coordinate 32,206 downwards.
TGAGGAGCTGAAGAAGAGACTGGTGACTGCACCAATCATCGTTGCACCCGACTAGGAACATTCGTTTGAGCTCATGTGTGATGTGAGTGACTATGCTATAGGAGCAGTTTTGGGGCAGCGAAAGGAAAAAATGGTGCACCCAATTTACTATGCAAGCAGGACACTAAGTGGTGCACAACATAATTATAACGTGACTAATAAAGAGATATTGGATGTGGTGTTTGCATTCGACAAATTCAGGTCTTATTTGATAGGTTCAAAAGTGATTGTTTATACTGACCATGCAGCACTTAGGTACTTGATAGCCAAGAAGTAGTCAAAGCCACGCTTGATCCATTGGGTTCTTTTGCTACAAGAATTCAATTTGGAGATACACAATAGGAAAGGAGAACAGAACCAAGTGGAAGACCACCTTTAAAGGTTGGAAGGAGCTGAAAAGAAAGTACAAGTTGAAGATATAACAGAGACATTCCCGAATGAACAATTACTAGCAGTGGGAATGGAGGAGCCGCCTTCGTAGGCTAATATTGCTAATTATTTGGCAAGCAATATTGTACCTTATGAACTCTCTTCGATTCAAAAGAAAATATCTATCGTGATTGTCGGTCTTATTATTGGGACGAACCTCTACTTTTTAAAATGTATGTGGATAACATGATCTAGGGGTGTGTCCCCGAGAAAGATCAATCTTCTGTTTTGCAGGCTGCCATGCTTTACCATATGGTGGGCACTTTGTGTCACGACCCAACCTTATGCGCCACAACGGGCACCCAGTACCTTACTCAACCGAGTACCAACATACATATCTTTGTCATCATGCTCTCATTGGAAAATGGGCAAAATGGGCCGTCATGGGCTAACCAGAATATACATAGGGGAATACTCAATATAGGATGACCCAACCCGATATAAAAATATATACATATGACATACGGTCCTATAAGGACAAAATAATCACTCGTATACTGAGCATAGGCCGAGAAGGCCATAGAATCATTCATATACATGACATATGTCTACAAGCCTCTAAGAGCAAATAAACGTTATAAGACCGGGACATGGCCTCGACACCAACCAATACATGTCTAAATCATACTAACCAAATAAGCAACTCCGGAGAAAATGGAGCGCACCAACATCTTCCGCTGAGCTGATAGCCTACTTGGAGGACTGTCAACCTGTCTATCGGGACTTGTGGGCATGAAACACAACGTCCCCGGAAAAAGGGACGCCAGTACAAATAATTTACCGAGTATGTAAGGAATGAAAATTAGTAAACAATAGACATGAGAGAAACATGGTGTAAAAGACTCAACATGTAAGTCTGGATAACTCTGTGAATCAGTTAATACTTATAATGTCATGCATATGCGTATAAATGTCGTACTATGCATGGGTATATGCGTTCATAACATCATCAAGCCTCTGAGGGCATCCCATCATATCATCTCGGCCACTGTGGGCAAATCATCAACGTATACAAGCTGCTCAGGTGGTGTTGCGTATATAACGCCGTAACCTTTTCCCATATCCCATATACATATATATACATATATACGTGTATATAACGCCATCTGTTCATGGGTCAATGTACATGAATGCAATGCATGAGAAGTATGTCAATAAAATCTCTTGGAATATCATACGACCATTATGCCTTTGAGTAATACCATGAAGTAAACTTTTTCAACTTACATATTTTTCTGAGATCCATGAACAGACGATAGAATAATAAGACTTGTGTGAAAACAAGAATATACGCATCTCTAGCATTTCTACGAATAGAGTAATTTATGAAAGTTGTGTATTTGCTCGTTTCGTTGTGTCATATAGATCATGCCAAAAAGAAAGAAGGGATAGCCTTAACTATCTGAACTAATTCTCGAAGTAGGAAAAAATTCGTATGATATTCTTTGAGAAAGATTGCACTGTACTCCCTTAGAATCGCAAAATCTCACGTTGCTAAGATACTAAGAATTCTCATTTGAATTCTTGAAGACGCTTATGAGATTTTGTTGAATTGTTGAAGATGAAAATTCTCACGCTGTACTGTGTTATGAAGCTTCAAATGAGCTATGGTCATCCGTCACTTAACAAGCTCACACCCAAAGCCTTGGAGTTTCAAAATGAATTCTTTGAGTTTCAAATGAATTCTTTTAGAGTCTTTCTTGGTAGGCCCCACTTGACTTTAATGCTTAGAAAGACATCTTATCCCAAAGTGTGACACCAACGTACCATACCTATTAGTCATACATTACTTTACTTGTCATGGTCCCACATGGACAAGACAATTCTTACTCTTACCCACTTAAATTAATAATTAACCAATTATCTCAAATTACTTAAAATACTACTCACTTTTAACTCACTTTATACATCATACTATCACAGTCATGTGTCACCTTGTATGTCACTAGTCCATAATAAGATGTCCTTCTGGGCGTCTATAGGCACACTCAAGTTCTTCGCTCAGTACTTTGTCGAACTTACGAATATTGTTATGTGTTATTTCATAGACATGGTTATCCACCCATATGACTTTACTATATCAAGGTAGGTCATACTATACCATAACTCTTACCTTGGTTTTATTATTATCAAAGTCAGCTACCCAATTCCAGGTTACTCTCTCGCTTCTTATCATAGATGTACAAATCCAAGTCCTTCAATGCTTCCTTATTATTGTTCATCTAAAGGATGGAATCCTTATCTCCTATCATACATTGGAACTTTATCCATATATTGTTGATTCACCTTAACGTTGATCCATAATCTACCACTGATAACTTGACCTCTTATGTAACACTTCCACTAGGGCTCACGTCTCATCGGGACATCTGGAGTAATTAGACTAATCCACATACGGGCGATACTATACTTCCATAACCGTATTTCATAGTATCCCAATGTGATTCACTTACGTAGGTATTTTAATCCTGTACGATTCTTGAAATCCCTTTTTGGTCTTCAAATCATTACTCAATCGAAGGCCCAAACGTCATCCTTTATTTTTCACAATTACACCCTTATTCTATTATCAGTGCAGCATTCCATCTCTTCTAAATGCTACTAGTCTTAGACTCCTTTGAGTTCATTCAGACTATACTAAGCTTTCTAAAACTTAGAGAGACCATTTACTCTCTTGTTTTCATGGGCTTAATCCCGAGGACTTATCCATTCTCATCACCTTCCCACTCGCCCTTTCTTATCCTTACTCCTGTCATAAAACCTTGTCGCATTACTATATTTTAGCTTGTGATCTATACATATCTATTTATACTACTCGCAACCTTCTTTCAACTTGCTTGAACCATAGATTTCCTTATGTTATTCTGGAACATCAAACGGGACATCACATCGTCTCTAACTCTTCTTTCCTCTCTTGGCTAGATCTCTCGGTACCTAGAAACCACAGGCTGGAAGATATGCCATTGACGATGCCTCTATTATTCCTGGATATTAAATCCCCGTGCTTCTGGCCTTCTATCCGAAGTATGAACTATTCACAACCTTCTGCATTTGAGTATCTCGTACGTTGTTCACCTTTACCTTATTTACCTTAAGATTTCGCATCATATCTTCTATTCCTTTCATAACCTCCCTTCCACATAGGTACAATTCACATCCACAACTTGAACTTCTATTATAATACTTGCACCTCCAGTGCATACACAATCCGGTGGGAGCTTCATACTGACTTCTTATGAGGTTGGTACTTCTTCTAACTGGCTTTATCGTAGAACCATTATAGAATATTGCTACTGTACTATCTCTCTTGTACCTCTGATATCTAAGAGTAATCCTGCAATATTCTCAATCATGAGGTCTATAATTTTCTGCCCAATAATCAGATTCCTAATTTACTTCGTTGATGTAACTCTTTAGTTTCATCCTCCTTCTGATCAGCCTTTATGCTTAAGCTATCTTCTGATCTGCGGCTCATAGATGCTATGGAATATCCAGGATACAATCTTCTAACAATTTAATCCTTTGTCTATGACCTAGACTCAATTCTTTCTTTTAACTTATACCGGAGTCTTCTACGGATGTATGATTGTCAACATATATGCAGCATGGATAATACTTTGAACTCTTGAGCGTGTTCATATCATAACTAACTTTAGAACATTGATCGAATAATTTCTTTCGTTCCTTCTAGGCTTTCTTTAAACGTAAGCAATTACTTTTCCTGGTCTTTCTTCTCCCTTGTTACGTGCATACTTAGCTTACCTTAGTGCCCCAACACATTAGAATTCACTACAAATCATATGATCTTGAATATCACTTCTAATTTTACTTCCCGTTCATCAGCCACGGTAAGTGCCATTTTCTTATGGAGTGCATACAATGTTGTTGTGAGACTATTGTTATAAGACCATTTCCCATCTTATTATATTGTATATTCGACGGACCTTTTGATGTCCTTCCTTACCTATAATTATTCGTAGTAACTCACTTCCACGCCCTTGTGCTTGTAGGGTTGCTTCTGAATTGATATTTTGACTGTCTTCCTAGTGGCACTCTCTTTTATTCCCGTAATACTCATACGGTCCCTTTAACTTCCTCAACTCCTATCTGAATATATCTCAAGTATTACAATGTCATATTTGCGAGATTGAATTCAATATATTGTGTTTTACTATGTTTATCTTGCACGATCTGTTGATTTGTTTGTATCTTCTTGTCTGGCCATAACTTAGGCTCTTCCATAACCAACTACTAACTACTCGTTGGCCCATTCTCATATCAATATTTTGCATAATCTTTCTTGGGTTATTTCCTTTGTCTTAACTTACGTCTCACACTGGCCCCTTATCTATCAATAACATCTCGGGTAGGAACCCTTACTTCCTTTCCTTGACGTCGTGTTTTCTTAATGCTTTGGAATCGTAGAATATATGTAGGCTTGGAATAAGTGAAAATCTCATCCCTTTTCCATTTTATCGCATTCTTCCTTTACCATTCCATAATTACGAGAACCACTTAATTATGACTTAATTCCACATCACTACATATTCCCCCCTTTAGGGGAGTACTAAGGTTTAGAGCTACGGCGATCTACCTATAGATGTTTGACCTCCTCATCTTTTGTTTCCCTTGACTATAGACTATGTAATATTGCCATTTCATTCATTTTTTTCTAATGTTGTCATCCAGGTATCACATCTTACTCATAATGCTTCATTAACTATCTTCTTATTTCCCGCTAACATTTATGTCTATCACTTTATTCTGAAAACTGGAACAAGATATTCTTTTGCTCTTAGCTCCCCTTGCTCCATCCATTGGCTCTTCGAGTTGCCTAACATTCTCTCTCTACTAGTGACGAGAGCCACACTAAGGTAATATTTACCCCTTCTAGGCTTCCAATGCCTATCTTTGTAGTGCTCATATCTAGCTGTACTATTTTAGAGTACACCATCTGGGTGTCTCACAAGAAGATCTATGAGCACCTTTGTAATATCCTTCGGTAATATCAACTAACACAAACAATCCATCCACCATTTTGGGTTACTCTAACCCCAGTCGCATCCTGATATCCCGTCCTTCTCTTAAACCATATCTGTTAGCTCCCATAGGGCATGTTGGTGTGGCCAATTGTACATACCTCCATCATTATTGAAGGTAATTCAAAATGCTTGTATTCCTCTGCCTGAATTATAAATACTGATAATCTTCATTAACTGGGCGCCTCGTACCCTTCTTCACCTTGCTTCTTTTACTTGTTGAAACTTGTATCTATTTTCTCAATCTCCCATTACCTTTCACCCTAGGGGTGGATAAATATTCTTGCCTTAATTCTCCTTATCAAGAAGCTTACACGTCTTAGTACACACATGATCTGCTGAAGACCTTACATTTACCCATCATAGAAATGATGCAAACTCGAGTTCCTCTAACTCAACACTTCCACAGCTATATCTCTTACCAATCATCTTTCTGGATGTAGGCATCGTCATATTATGAATAAGATAGAGTTTTAGAAATTGAGTTCTTAAAAGTGAGCTCTACCACACGATCTAGAGTAAGAGAAAGATTGACAGCCCTAAATGCCCTGTAGCCTCCTGCTTATAAATGTAGTGCACAATACACCCATAAACAAGACTCTACTAGACACAGCTTGTAGACTCCCTAGGACGGAACTGCTCTTATACCACTTTTGTCATGACCCAACCTTATGGGCTGCAACGGTCACCCGGTACCTTACTTAACCGAGTACCAACATAAATATCTTTCTATCGTGCTCTCATTGGAAAATGGGCCAAATGGGCCGTCATGGGCTAACCAGAATAAACATAGGGGAATACTCAATATAGGACGACCCAACCCGATATAAAAATATATACATGTGACATACGGTCCTATAAGGACAAAATAATCACTCGTATACTGAGCATAGGCCGAGAAGGCCATAGAATCATTCATATACATGACATATGTCTACAAGCCTCTAAGAGCACATAAACGTTATAAGACCGGGACATGGCCACGACACCAACCAATACATGTCTAAATCATACTAACCAAATAAGTAACTCCGGAGAAAATGGAGCGCACCAACATCTCCCGCTGAGCTGATAGCCTACTTGGAGGACTCTCAACCTATCTATCGGGACTTGTGGGCATGAAACACAACGTCCCCGGAAAGAGGGACGCCAGTACAAATAATTTACCGAGTATGTAAGGAATGAAAATTAGTAAACAATAGACATGAGAGGAACATGGCGTAAAAGACTCAACATGTAAGTCTGGATAACTCTGTGAATCAGTTAATACTTATAATGTCATGCATATGCGTATAAATATCGTACTATGCATGGGTATATGCGTTCATAACATCATCAAGCCTCCGAGGGCATCCCATCATATCATCTCGGCCACTGTGGGAAAATCATCAACGTGTACCAGCTGATCAGGTGGTGGTGTGTATATAATGCCATAACCTTTTCCCATAATCCATATGCATATATACGCGTATATAACAACATCTGGTCATGGGTCAATGTACATGAATGCAATGCATGAGAAGTACGTTAATAAAATCTCTTGGAATGTCATAAGACCATTATGCCTTTGTGTAATATCATTAAGAAAACGTTTTTCAACTTAGATATTTTTATGAGACCCATGAACAGAAGATAGAATAATATGACTTATGGGAAATAAGAATATACGTATTTCTAGCATTTCTACGAATAGAGTAATTTATGGAAGTTGTGCATTTGCTCATTTCGTTTGTGTCATATAGATCATGACAAAAACAAAGAAGGGATAGCATTAACATACCTGAACTGATTATCTTGACAATAACTTTAATACATGTTGATTGCGACAACACGTATTGACGGATCGAAGTAGGATAAAATTCCTATGATATTCTTTGATAAAGATTGCACTGTACTCCTTTAGAATCGCAAAATGTAACGACTCGACCGATCGTTTTGTGTTATCGGACCCTGTTCCCCTAAATAAAACTTTCCATAGCTGCTTATTATGATTTATGACTTGCGGGGACGGGTAGTTCGAGTTTCGGAAGTGTTAAGAGTGATAAAGGAATACTTGGTTCCTTAAGGTTGGCCTTTAAGGCCAAGTTTGACTTCGGTCAACATTTTGAGTAAACGACCTCGGAATCGAGTTTAGATTATTTTGGTAGCTTCGTATGATGACTTCGGGTTTGGGCGTATCGGAATGGGTTTTGGATGATCCGGGAGCGTTTCAGCGTCTAAAAGCGAAATAAGAGTTTCCTAAAGTTGATATTGTGGTTTGGGAAATATTTTTGCGTTATCGAGGTCCAAATGGAATTCCGAGAACGGGATCAGTTCTGTTATGTCATTTATGACTTGATTGCAAACTTTGGTGTCATTCCGAGTAGTATAGGTCGATTCGGCGCATTGTTAGCAAATCCAAGAACTTGAAGTTCTTAAGTTTGATCTTTAAAGGTTTTGAGGTGTGATTTTGAGTTTTAGCATTGTTTTTAATGTTCTGAAGGCTCGAGCGAGTCCGTACTATGATTTGGGACTTGTTGGTATACTTGGACGGGGGCTCGGGTGGGCCTAGGTGCCTTTCGGGCACTATACGAGGCAAAAAAAAAACCAGCGCAAGAAATTGCTAGTGCACCTGTTCTGGTGTGGCCGCAGGTGCAGTTGCCCAGTCGCAGGTGCGGGATCGCTCCTGCGGTCCCAGCCTTGCAGTTGCGACCTCCATATGGGCTGCCCTCTTCTCGCAGATGCGGTCCCTTTTCCCGCATATGCGGAGCCGCTGGTGCAGACTCAGTTCTGCAGGTGCGAGCTTAGGCCCCTTGTCCCAGTTCCGCAGGTGCGAGACTTTACTCGTAGGTGCGAGGCCGCAGGTGCGGTCCTTGAGCCGCAGGTGCGGAACTACTGTAGGCAATGAGTTCTTTAAAACACGTGATTTATTCATTTCACTCCATTTTCTTCCACCATAGACGACCTTGAGTGCTTGGAAAAGAGCCCCAAGACCTAGCTACTGAAAGGTAAGTGAATTCTACCCTAATGTTAGTTTAATGCATGAATTCCTAGTCAAATTAACTACCTAATAAGTGAAAATCAAGGATTTGGCTAATAACCTAGGGCTTTAAGAAAATTTAGGTAATTACCCATTAATTAGACATGAAATCATACGAAAATCACATATTAACGATCCTTAGGTTATGGGTAAGTGATTCCTTCATAAAATTTTGAAATCCAAGCATGCGGGCCTGAGGGTGAATTTTGGGATTTTTTCAAGTAGGATGAAATGACTAAGTAAATAGGAGAATTCCATACTTTTGAGTGTAAATTGATATGTTTATGTAACATTTGGCTAGTTTCGAGTCCTTGGGTGACGAGTTTGGAGTTTCGGGCAAGTTCTTGACCCGGAGAGTAGGTTCGACATGAGGTGAGTCTCCTTTATAACCTTGTAAGAGGGAATTATCCCCATAGGTGATTTAAACGACTTTATGCTAATGTTTGTGGGGGCTACGTACGTACAAAGGGGTGAGAGTCTGTACCTAGCGGCTATTATTGTTATGTCCGGGTAGTTAGGCCCACATCATGCCTCGTGTTTTTCCTTGAAATGAATTATATGCTTCATGAATTCATGTTATACGTAGCCTTGTTCCCTGAGATCATGGAATTTGATAACTCAAAGGAATTTTTCACTGAAAAATAATTTATGAAGAATATTGTGTGTGCATGTGACCGCTTCGCAATTTAAATTCCGTGAGCGGAGTATTATTTCCCCCACTCTCATGGGAGCGGGCCGTACGCCACGTCGGATTAAAAGGTACATTATGGTTCAGGCCGTTCGACCCTCGGCAGTGCACATATATGATTTTTATGATGGCTCAGGCCGGTTGTCCTTATCCCGTATGCGCATGCTAAATTGTTAAATACTTCATGGATATTGAAATGACAGATATTTGGGGGAAAATAAAGTAGTAATTGCTTATTTACTTTCAGTTTTATTTGCATTGTAGTTACTTCAATGTTTACTGTTTTATCATCCTCGTATGCCTATTTCTGTTACCATATCTTATTAATTATATCGCTGGACCCTAGTGAGTGTCAAGTCGACCTCTTGTCATTACCTCTTCGAGATTAGACTGGATACTCACTGGGTACATATCTATTTATGTACTCATGCTACGCTTCTGTACTTAATTGTACAGGTTCTGAGGCTGGTGCATCTGGTTATCAGACCGGAGCTCGATTCTGAGTATAGATTGGACCTGACTTCACGGTGAGCTACTTCTCCTGACGATCCTCGGCAGCACCATGGAGTTTCTTTTGTTATTCCCGTTTATTTCTTCCAGACATGGGGACAGTTATATTATATCTTTTGTATATTCTGTTAATATGCTCGTAGGAATTGTGACACTAGTTCCTGTCACACACGTGGTAGATATTATGGTTTACAAGTCTGTATATATTGGCTCACGCCTCCTTATGACTGCTTTTGGTTAATTGGTTAATTATCCCTTTTAATTAATGTTTTGAGCTTTAAAACTTGGCACGTGTTGGAATGTTTAATCAAATATGTGAAAACCCTTAGTTATTTGGGTGTTGGCTTGCCTGACCCCGGTGTTGGGCGCCATCACGACCTGAGTTAGGATTTTGGGTCGTGACAACATGGTATCAGATCTCTAGGTTCACGTAGGTCTCACGAGTCATGGGCAAACCCAGTAGAGTCTTGCGGATCGGTATGAAGACGTCTGTATTTATCTTCAGGAGGCTATAGGGTGTTAGGAAATCTCTCTTTATTCATCTTCTATCGTGCGGTGAATGGCATACTTAGTCTTACTCTTCTATTCTCTCACAGATGGTGAGGACACGTGCATTTGATGTTCTAGACCCGGGAGGGGCCGCTACCCCCGTTATCCGAGGCAGTGGCAGAGGCCGGGGGAGGGCACTGGCTCGAGGTAGGGGAAGAGGGCGTCCCAGAGCTATTCCAGTTGCACCACCGATAGGGCCAGCGGAGGATCCTATCATAGAGGAGCAGGGTGAGGTGCCCCCAGTGGATCCTGCTCCGATGGACTTCATGACTGCACTAGGATTCCAGGAGGTCATTGGCCGTATGATGCTGTTCATGGATACTATGACTCAGGCTGGTTTATTTCCAGCGGATCCTGCCACATCTCAGGCGGGAGAGGGAGCCCAGACCCATACTGCCCAGGCCGTAGGACATGTAGCGGCAGTATATCAGGCCCTGTATACACTGCTCGTGGGCGAGGCCCAGCCTGTAGCGGAAGCACCTGAGCCCAGACCAGCTGCGGATCGTAATCCGCAGAGGTTATTGGATAGATGGACTTGATTTCACCCTCCAGTCTGCGGGGGTGAGCAAGGAGAGGATGCCCAGGATTTCATTGACAGGTGCCGGGACTGACTGCACAACACGAGGAAACTAGAGTCCCATGGAGTGGATTTCACTACCTTTCAGTTGGAGGGAAGAGCTCGTAGGTGGTGGCAGTCTTATATTCTCAGCAGGCCAGCAAATTCTCCTCCTATCACTTGGGAGCAGTTCACTCTAATGTTTCTAGACAGATATATCCCACCCTCTGAGAGGGAAGAGCTGCGGTATCAGTTTGAGCAGCTGGAGCGGGGACAGATGTCAGTGACAAATTATGAGGCTAGATTTTTCAGAGTTGTCTCTCCATGCACTCATGATATTACCTACTGATGCCGAGAGAGTGCGGAGATTTGTAGCTGGGCTGCACTCAGGTATTAGGGCCACCATGGCCCGAGAGGTGGAGATGGGGACTCCCTATCAGCTGGTGGTCGAGATAGCTCATCGGATTGAGGGTTATCAATCGAGAGGCAGAGAGCAAGGTCAGCAGGACAAGAGAGCCAAATTCTCCGGAGATTTCAGAGGTTTAGGGGAAGAGGTCAGTTTTGTAGAGGTCAGCCTAGTAGGCCTCCATATTCAGCACCCCCACCACCTCCCCGAGGTGTTCCAATGAGGCCTTAGTTCAGCGCCATTCCAGGGCGTTCCTACTTCCCTCCAGCTATTCAGAGTTCACCCGGTGGTTATTCTAGTCATCAGGGATCCTCCAGTCCCTACTTCCCATGCTAGAGAGTACACATCGCTCTCCATCTATTCAGGGTTCTTCTTCGTGGTAGCAAACTATGATACCTGGAGGTTGTTATGAGTGTGGGGATCCAGGTCATATGAAGAGGTTTTGTCCCAGTCTTCGAGGCAAAGCAGTGTAACAAGGTTATCAGCCTATGGGTCCAGCACCAGCAGTCCGACCACCTAGAGGTGGAGGACAGGGAGGCAGGGGTCATCCTAGAGGTGGAGGCCAGTCAGGGGGAGATCAGTCAGCTCCTATTCACTCTGGCAGAGCTCAGTCTTCCGGTGCTCCAGCTAGAGTCTATGCTATTCCAGCCAGATCAGATGCAGTGGCCTCAGATGCCATGATTACAGGTATTATTTCAGTATGTGGTAGAGAGGCATCCGTGTTATTTGATCAAGGATCCACATATTCATATGTTTCAGCATTATTTTCTCATTTTCTAGATGTACCGCATGAGTCCTTGGGTTCTCCTATATATGTGTCCACTCCTGTGGGCGATTCTGTGGTGGTAGACCAGATCTATCGGTCTTGTGTGGTCACCTTCAGTGGGTTCGAGACACGAGCGGACCTTCTATTGCTCGACATGGTTGATTTTGAGGTTATTCTATGCATGGATTGGCTATCTTCTTATCATGCCGTGCTAGATTGCCATGCCAAGATAGTTACTCTAGCCATGCCCGAGTCACCTAGGCTGGAGTGGAGAGGTTCCTCAGTTAGTGTAGCCAGCCAGGTTGTTTCATCCCCGAAGGCTCGACATATGGTCGAGAAGGGTTGTCTGGCCTATTTTGCTTATGTGTGTGACACCACCGCCAAGTCTACGACGATTGATTCAGTGCCAGTGGTTCGAGAGTTTGCTGATGTATTTCCTTCAGACCTTCAAAACATGCCTCCGGATCGTGATATTGATTTCTGCATTGATTTAGCTCCAGGCACTTAGCCTATTTCTATTCCCCCGTATCGTATGGCTCTGAAAGAGTTGAAGGAGTAGCTTGAGGAGTTGCTAGCTAAGGGGTTTATCAGTCCGAGTGTATTTCCTTGGGGTGCTCCAGTTATATTCGTGAAAAAGAAGGATGGGTCTGTGCGGATGTGTATTGATTACCGCCACTTGAACAAGGTCACTATTAAGAACAAGAATCCACTGCCGCGCATCGATGATTTGTTTGACCAGTTGTAGGGTGATCGGGTGTTTTCTAAGATTGATTTGAGATCGGGGTACCACCAGTTGAAGATTCGGGCCTCAGCTGTTCCAAAAACTGCTTTTCGTACGAGATATGGCCATTATGAGTTCCTGGTGATGTCCTTTGGCTTGAATAATACCCCAGCGGCATTTATGGACTTGATGAATAGGATGTTCAGGTCGTATATTGATTACTTTGTCATTGTCTTTATTGATGATGTTTTGATCTACTCATGTAGCCTGGGGGAGCACGAGCAGCATTTGAGAGTTGTGCTCCAGACTTTGCGAGAACAAGAGCTATATGCTAAGTTCTCCAAGTGTGAGTTCTGGTTGGATTCCGTGGCATTCTTGGGGCATGTGGTATCCGGGGAGGGTATCAAGGTTGATCCTCAGAAGATTGAGGCAGTTCAGAGTTGGCCGCGTCCTACTTCAACTACGGAGATCTAGAGTTTTTTGGGCCTAGAAGGCTATTATCGCCGATTTATGGAGGGGTTATCTTATCTTTCAGATCCATTGACTATATTGACTCAAAATAATGCCCCGTTCCGATGGTCCGACGAGTGTGAGGTGAGCTTTCAGAAGCTCAAGACAACATTGACCTGAGTACCAGTTCTGGTATTGCCTTCCGGTTCGGGGATGTATACAGTGTATTGCAATGCTTCACGCATCGGTTTGGGATGTGTGTTGATGCAGGAAGGGAGAGTTATTGCTTATGCTTCACGTCAGCTGAAGGTTCATGAGAAGAATTACCCTGTGCACGATTTAGAGTTGGCGGCGATTGTTCATGCTCTTAAGATTTTGGGGCACTACTTGTATGGGTGTCTTGTGAGGTCTATACATACCACCGCAGCTTGCAGCACTTGTTCAAGCAGAGGGATCTTAATTTGAGGCAGCGCTTATGGATTGAGTTGTTGAAGGATTATGATATCACCATTCTTTATCATCCAGGCAAGGCAAATGTGGTAGCGGATGCCTTGAGAAGGAAGGCAGAGAGTATGGGTAGCTTGGCTTATATTGCAGCAGAGGAGAGACCTCTAGCCTTGGACATTCAATCCTTGGCTATTCGCCTGGTGAGGTTAGACCTTTCAGAGCCTCGCCGAGTTTTAGCACATGTGATTACTCAGTCTTCGTTATTGGGAGAGATTAAGGCTCGGTAGTTTGATGATCCGTACTTGGCAGAGCTACGGGAGACAGTGGTTCAGGGTGGTGCCAAGGAGGTTACTATTGACGAGGATGGTGTTTTGGGACTTCAGGGCTGTTTATGTGTTCCTAATGTTAATGGCCTAAGAGGGAGAATTCTAGAGGAGGCACACAACTCTCGGTATTCTGTTCATCCTGGTGCTACGAAGATGTATCATGATTTGAAGCAGCATTACTGGTGGAGGCGGATGAAGAGGGACATTGTAGGGTATGTGGCTAGGTGTCTTAATTTTCAGCAGGTTAAGTATGAGCACCAGGAGGCCTACTTCAGTAGATGTCCATTCCTGAGTGGAAGTGGGAACGCATCACTATGGACTTTGTGGTTGGGTTGCCTTGGAGCTTGCAGAAAGTTGACGCGGTTTGGGTCATTGTGGATAGATTGACCAAATCGGCGCATTTCATTCCAGTGGCTACTACATATACTTCTAAGAGGTTGGCCCAGATCTACATTCGAGAGATAGTCCGGTTGCACGGTGTACCGGTGTGCATTATATCAGATCGAGGTCCTCAGTTCACCTAGCACTTCTGGAGAGCATTGCATAGTGAGATAGGTACCCAGATAGATCTCAGCACAACATTTCACCCTCAGACTGATGGTCAGTCAGAGCGTACAGTTCAGATATTGGAGGACATGCTCCAGGCATGTGTGATTGACTTCAGAGGTTAGTGGGACCAGTTCTTGCCTTTGGCCGAATTTGCTTACAATAATAGTTATCAGACCAGCATCGAGATGGCTCCATTTGAGGCTTTATATGGTCAGCAATGTCGTACTCCTATCGGATGGTTTGAGCTTGGCGAGGCTAAGTTATATGGCACCGACTTGGTGAAGGATGCCTTAGAGAAGGTGAAGCTGATTCAGGAGAGGCTCCGCACAGCACAGTCAATACAAAAGAGTTATGCAGATCAGGGCATTATGAGGTTCGAGAAGAAGGGCAAGCTGATCCCTAGGTTTATAGGTCCTTTCGAGGTGTTGAGGCGAGTTGGGGAGGTTTCTTAAGAGCTTGCCTTACCTCCCAATTTATCAGGAGTTCATGCAGTCTTTTACGTATCCATGCTCCGGAGGTACCACACCGAATTCTCTCACGTGGTTGATTTCAGCACTATTCAGTTGGATGAGAGGCTGAGCTACGAGGAGGAGCCAGTTGCTATTATTGACAAGCAGGATCGCCAGTTGAGATCCAAGAGATTTTCTGCGGTAAAGGTCCAGTGGAGGGGCCAACCACTCGAGGAGGCGACCTGGGATTCCGAGGAGGACATGCGGAGCAGATATCCACATTTATTCAGCACTTCAGGTATGATTCTAGACCCGTTCGAGGACGAACGTTTGTTTAAGAGGTGGAGAATGTAATGATCCGATCGGTCATTTTGCGTTATCGGACCCCGTTCCCCTAAATGAAACTTCCCATAGCGGTTTATTGTGATTTATGACTTGCGGGGACGGGTGGTTTGGGTTTCGGATGTGTTTAGAGTGATATAGGAACACTTGGTTCCTTAAGGTTGGCCTTTAAGGCCAAGTTTACTTCGGTCAACATTTTGATTAAACGACCTTGGAATCGAGTTTTGACGGTTTCGGTAGCTTTGTATGATGATTTCAGGCTTGGGCGTATGTTCGGAATGGGTTTTGGATGACCGGGGAGCGTTTCGGCGCCCAATAGCAAAATAAGAGTTTCCTTAAGTTCATATCGTGGTTTGGGACGTGTTTCTATGTTATCGAGGTCCAAGCGGAATTTCGAGACCGGGAATAGTTTCGTTAAGTCATTTATGACTTGTTTGCAAAATTGGGGATCATTCCGAGTAGTATAGGTCGATTCGGCACATTGTTAGCAAATCCAAGAACTTGAAGTTCTTAAGTTTGATCTTTAGGGGTTTTGAGGTGTGATTTTGAGTTTTAGTGTTGTTTTGAATGTTTCGAAGGCTCGAGCGAGTCCGTACTATGATTTGGGACTTGTTAATATACTTGGAAGGGGGCTCAGGTGGGCCCAGGTGCCTCTCGGGCACCATACGAGGTAAAAAACTAGCTGAAGCAATTGTTGGTGCACCTGTTCTGGTGTGGCCCCAGGTGCGGTTGCCCAGTCGCAGGTGCAAGATCGCTCCTGCGGTCCCAGCCTCGCAGGTGCGACCTCCAGATGGGCTTCCCTCTTCTCGCAGATGCGGGCCCTTTTCCCGTAGATGCGGAGCCGCTGGTGTGAACTCAGTTCCGCAGGTGCGAGCTCAGGCCCCTTGTCTCAGTTCCGCAGGTGTGACCCTTTACTCGCAGGTGCGAGACCGCATGTGCGGTCCTTGAGCTGCAGGTGCGGAACTACTGTAGGCAGTGAGTTCTTTAAAACACGGGATTTATTCATTTCACTCCATTTTCTTCCACCATAGGCGACCTTGAGAGCTTGGAAAAGAGCCCCACGACCTAGCTACTGAAAGGTAAGTGAATTCTACCCTAATTTTAGGTTAATGCATGAATTCCTAGTCAAATTACCTACCTAATTAGTGAAAATCAAGGATTTGGGTTATGGGTAAGTGATTCCTTCGAAAATTTTTGACATCCGAGCATGCGGGCCGGGGGGTGAATTTTGGGATTTCTTCAAGTAGGATGAAATGACTAAGTAAATAGGAGAATTCCATACTTTTGAGTGTAAATTTATATGTTTATGTAATATTTGGCTAGTTTCGAGTCCTTGGGTGACGAGTTTGGAGTTTCGGGCGCGTTCTTGATCCGGAGAGTAGGTTCGACACGAGGTGAGTCTCCTTTCTAACCTTGTAAGAGGGAATTGTCCCCATAGGTGATTTGAACGACTATATGCTAATGTTTGTGGGGGCTACGTACGTACAAAAGTGACGAGAGCCCGTACGTAGCGGCTATTATTTTTATGTCCGGGTAGTTAGGCCCACATCATGCCTCGTGTTTTTCCTCGAAATGAATTATATGCTTCACGAATTCATGTTATATGTAGCCTTGTTCCCTGAGATCATGGAATTTGATAATTTAAAGGAATTTTTCACTGGAAAACAATTTATGAAGAATATTGTGGGTGCATGTGACCGCTTCGCAATTTACGTTCCGCGAGCGGAGTGTTATTTCCCCCACTCTCATGGGAGCGGGCCGTACGCCACGTCGGATTAAAAGATACATTATGGTTCGGGCCGTTCGACCCTCGGCAGTGCACAAATATGATTATTATGATGGCTCAGGTCGGCTGTCCTTATCCCATATGCACATGCTAAATTGTTAAATACTTCATGGATATTGAAATGACAGATATTTGGGGGAAAATGAAGTAGTGATTGTTTATTTACTTCCAGTTTTATTTGCATTGCAGTTACTTCAATGTTTACTGTTTTATCATCCTTGTATGCCTATTATTGTTACAATATCTTATTAATTATATCGCTGGACCCTAGTGAGTGTCAAGTCGACCTCTCGTCACTACCTCTTTGAGATTAGACTAGATACTCACTGGGTACATATCTATTTATGTACTCATGCTACGCTTCTGTACTTAATTGTACAGGTTCTGAGGCTGGTGCTTCTGGTTATCAGACCGGAGCTCGATTCTGAGTATAGATTGGACCTGACTTCACGGTGAGCTGCTTCTCCCGACGATCCTCGGCAGCACCATGGAGTTTCTTTTGTTATTCCCGTCTATTTCTTCCAGACAGGGGGGAAATTATATTATATCTTTTGTATATTCTGTTAGTATGCCCGTAGGACTTGTGACACTAGTTCCTGGCACACACGTGGTAGATATTATGGTTTACGGGTCTGTATATATTGGCTCACGCCTTCTTATGACTTCTTTTGGCTAAATTGGTTAATTATCCTTTTTAATTAATGTTTTGAGCTTTAAAACTTGGCACGTGTTGGAATGTTTAATCAAATATGTGAAAACCCTTAGGTATTTGGGTGCTGACCCCGGTGTTGGGCGCCATCACGACCTGAGTTAGGATGTTGGGTCGTGACACAAAATCTCACATTACTAAGATACTAAGAGTTCTCGTTTGAATTCTTGAAGACACTTATGAGATTTTGTTGAATTGTTGAAGATGAAAATTCTCAGGCTATACTGTGTTATGAAGCTTCAAATGAGATATGGTCATCTGTCACTTAACAAGCTCACATCTAAAGCCTTGGAGTTTCAAAATGAATTCTTTGAGTTTCAACATGAATTCTTTGAGTTTAAAATTAATTTTTTCAAAGTCTTGCTTCTTAGGCCCCACTTGACTTTAGTGCTTAGAAAGTCATCTTATTCCAAAGTGTGACACCAACGTAGCATATTTATTAATCATACATTATTTTACTTATCATGGTCCCTCATGGACAAGACAATTCTTACTCATACCGGCTTAAATTAATAATTAATCAATTATTTAAAATTACTTAAAATACTAATAAATTTTTACACACTTTATACATCATACCATCACGGTCACGTGGTACCTTGTATGAGACTAGTCCATAAATATCAGGTATTATAGCTCGGACCGTATTTTATCCCGAATTGCCAAACTTTGACGCAACTCATTTTCTTTGATTTGCTTACCTTCTCTCCTTCACGAATTTACTTATGCCTTGTTTGAAATAGCATAATACTTATAATACCAAAATAATCTCATTCCCGAACTTACGTCGATTAACTTACGCTGAAATTTGAACGTACAAAAATACGGGATGTAACATCTCTGTTTTGAGCTTTCATCAATTTACTTATGGCGTACTTCCACGTACGAAAACATGGGGTGTTACACTTTGGAAGAATTCGGACAGCTTCGAAGGTGTTGGAGTCGGGTTTTTATTGGTCAATTCTATTCAGGGATGCCCATGCCTGGGTGAAAGGTTGTGATGAGTGACAAAAAACTGGCAACATATCTCGTCGTCATGAGATTCCAATGACTACAATTCAATAGGTGAAAGTGTTTGACGTGTGGGGGATTTATTTCACGGGACCATTTATCACCTCGTATGGTAGCAAGTACATATTGGTAGCAGTTGTTACATTAAGCGCTTGTTGGGAGGCAAACCAAAGTTCATGATTTCTTTCAATTTTCTCTTTGATTTTGATTTTGATCTTTGAGGTGTATGACATGTTTGCGAGTGTTGTAGGTATAAAAAAAGGAAAAATGGCCTCCGGGCCACTTAGGCTTGTACTGGTTTGTCATCCCGGTACATAAACTTTTATTTTTCCTATTTGGACATCTCTACTTGATGAACTGAATACTAATAAACACGTCCGACTGAACGTGTTCTTCACTAGCAGTGACATGACTGCCATGTCATATACTAAGCATTTTATTCTTTGCCATGTGTAATCTGTGGGTCTGACTTTAAAAGAAAAGTCATTTTACATGATTTTTGTTCTCCTCATCTTTAAGAAAATTTGTCAAAGCTCCTGCGAATCCACCACCATTCCACCATATTCAATACTCGACCATCATTAATTTTTTTCCCATTCTCTTCATCATAAAAATTTTCCTCTCAAAAGACCTTTTAAATCATAACAACTGGCCTGAACCCGATAGAGTTGGGAGGCATGAGATTGAGATAATGATGGGGAATGAGCACATATCATTCACTACATCTAAGATGTGCAGACCTGTAACGACCCGACCGGTCGTTTTGAGCTTTAGCGCGTCGCTCAGTGGTTTGAAGTCGTGATCAGCTCCATTTCAGGTATTATGACTTGTAGGTGTGATCGGAATTGAATTTCGGAAAATTTAGAGTTGATTTGGAAAGAAAATTCTCATTTCATAAGCCTTAAGTTGGAGAAATGGACTAAGACTGGAATTTTGAGTAAACGACCTCAGAATAAGGATTTAAATGTTCCTGCAGGTTCGTATGATGATTTCGGACTTGGGCGTATGTCCGGATCGGGTTTTGGATAACCCGGGAGTGTTTCGGCGTATATTATGGAAGATAGCATTTTAGAAGAATTTCATAAATTTGGGCTGTAAGGCATTTCAGGGTTATTGATGTTCGTTTGGGATTCCGAGTCTGGGAAGAGCTTCGTATGGTAATTCTGGAGTTGGGAGTGCGATCGGAAGTGAATTCGGATGTCTGGAGGTCATTTTGAAGTCATTTGGCTAAAGATAGAAATTTGAAGGTTTTTGAGAAATCCGACCAGAAGTGGAAATTTTGGGGGTCAGAATGCGATTCCGGAAATTGGAGCAGGTCCGTAATGTCGAATATGACTTGTGTGCAAAATTAGAGGTCAATCTGACGTGATTTGATAGGTTTCAGCATCAGATGTAGAAGTTGGAATTTCTAAGTTTATAAAGTTTGAATATTAGTGCAATTCGTGATTTCGGCGTTGCTTGATGTGATTTTGAGGCTCGATTAAGTTCGAATGGGGTATTAGGTCTGTTTGGTAGTTTTGGTTGAGGTCCGGGGGGCCTCGAGCGTGTTTCAGATGCTCAACGGGTCGATTCTTACCTTGATAGGATTGCTGGTTTTTCTGGTGTGAGTGCTACCGATTTTTACTCTATGCGATCGCGTGAGTGGGTATGCGATCACATAGAAGGATTTGGAGGCTGTTGGGATTTGGCCTATGTGATCGCATGGCAGTGTATGCGATCGCATAGAGGAAGATTTGGAGGCCCTGTGGATTTGCTTATGCGATCGCGGGGAGTTGATTACGATCGCATAGAAGGATTTGTGAAGGCTTTTGGGTTGGCCTATGCGATCGCAGGGTCATGTATGCGATCACACAGAGGAAATTTTGGGGGATCTTGAGATTGGCTTATGCGATCGCGTGAAGGGGAGTGCGATCGCATAGAAGGGGTCGTCTGGGCAGAATGTTTATAAACAGTGATTTTTGGCCATTTCCTCACTATTTTCATCTTGGCATGGCGATTTTGGGAGGCTTCAACGTGGGATTTTCGTCATGCATTACAAGATAAGTAAATTCCTCCTGTTTTTAAGTTAAATACAAGATTATATGCATGGAAATTAGTAGGAAAATTGGGATTTTGGAGGAAAGACCTAAAAATTTGTATTTTGGATTTCTGCCACGAATTTAAGCATAGAATTTAGAGTAAATTGTATATTTAAACTAGTAAGGCTATGGGTAGAATTTATCTTCGAGAAATTTAGGATACCGGGCACGTGGGCCCGAGGGCATTTTGGTCATTTCACTGAGCGGAGTTGGGAAATTATATAATTTGGAATTGTTGCAAATATTAGGGTATATTTTCATTGGTTTGTCATTGTTTGGATAGTTTCGGAGCGTTGATGGAATTTCGGAGCGAGGTGAGTCTCCTTTCTAACTTTGTGAGGGGGAATTGTCCCCCTAGGTGAAGTAAATGAATACATGATATTGATTTCGGGGGCTACGTACACACTATTATGCCATGTCCGGGTAGTCTAGGACCCACTAGCATGTACTTGTTGTACTAATGACTTTGTCAATAATTTATCATGTGATTCTTTCAATTAGTATGTAAACCTCCGAGAAGGATAGAGTTTACTTTTCTTAATCACCTAGAAGGAGAATTGATTCTTCCTTGAATAATTGTGTTTTAGATAAACCTATCGAGTTCGGAACCCTGTCAAAATCAGCAATTAACTCTCCAGAAAAGTTTTAAATATTATACTCATGTTTAATAAAAGGTGAATTTCATCACTTCATTGAACAAATAATTTTCCTGATAAAAAAATGTGGTTTATTGGTGTGAATATGTGTAACTTTGGGTGCCTGAGTCGCATGTATTATTCGCGAGCAGGATGACCCTGTATTTATGTATATGCATATGAGCACATGAGTCGCAGGTATGATTCGCGAGAAGGTTAGCCTTATTATTATTATGTTAACCGCGTCGCATAATCGATTCGCAAGCGGGGCAGATAGATGCATCTACGGTTCGGGCCATTCGACCCTCGGCAGTACACAATTTATTATTGTTGGTCCGCGCCGTTTAACCCTCGGCATTGCTTGCACATGATATTTACTGTGATTTTGCCTGATTACTGGCCTGAAATTTTAAGCTGTCAACTGAAATGAAAGAGATTTAAAGTTATTAAAGATTTTTGGAAGAAGTTGTTCCTTCAGGTTGATTATTTGTTATTTGATCAAATAACCCATGTTGGTTAATTGATATTTAATATGATGAAGATTTAAAGTGTTAAATGTGGAAAGAGTTGATATTATTTATTCCTGATTTTAATAAATTGCTTATGAGAATCATGCTTAGTATCACACTTTAATATACTAAATTGACCTTTAGCAAGTGTCTAATTCGACCTCTCGTCACTACCTCTCTGAGGTTAGGCGGGCGAGTCACTGGGTACACGTTGTTTTCGTACTCATGCTACAATTGCTTTGCATTTTTATTGCACATGTACTTTCATAGCGCTGTGGCGGATTTGGAGACTTAGGCGAGCTGCATCATCCGGAGGCGATCCGCAGCTGATAGAGTCTCCCTCAAACTATAGTACATTATTTGAATTTCCTTGTCCACTTGTATTTCAGACAAGCTTTATAGAAATTATAAAATTCTTAGAAATTGCTCATGTATTTGTGACACCGGGTTCTGCGATGTGTTGGGATATATTTATTAAAATAGGACTATTTAAACCATTATATTTAGTTAACAGATTTTATTTAATTATTATGAATAAGTGAAGGTAATGGTTTTCATAAATGCTAAAACCAGAAAATATTTCAATTAATTAATGATTTGCTTGCCTGACAATGATGTCCGGTGCCATCACGACCTTATAGATTTTGGGTCATGACAACATGGTATCAGAGCACTAGGTTCCCTTAGGTCTCACGAGTCATGAGCAAGTCTAGTAGAGTCTTGCGGATCAGTACCGAGACGTCTGTACTTATCTTCGAGAGGCTACAGGGCTGTTAGGAGTACTTCCCTTCTTGATTTCCTCATCATGCGATTTGATTCCTTTAAGAATTATGCGTAAGTTTATTCCTACTCAATCTTACGCGTCGCGAAGCGCTTGCTATAAATCAGGAATTTGAGGAAATTAAATGGTTCTATGGGTGCGGTGTGGCATGTTTCTCCCTGCGAAGTTGATTGGGTCTATTGTCGTTGCTATGTGGAAGGATAATATGTTGTTTTACCTTACTAGCTGTGTTTCTGAGGGCGTTGAGGTTATGCTCAAGTTGTGATGATATTTACGATTGGTTATCGCGCGATGTCGATATTATGGTAGAACGCTTGCCCATATGTTGAGTCCTGATGAATGGTTTGAAGGGAGGTCTTCTCAGAGCGTGATTTCGAGATTTCGGTAGTTTAGTTCCAGCAGAGGAAAGGCATTTGGATTATGAATGGTCCGATTGGGGTTGATAAAGTAGTAAGTCTTGGTGTTTTCAAGTAAGGTGGAGTATTCACCTGTGATGTGTTATCGTCATCCTTGATAAAATGGAATCTGTTAAGTTCGTTAGTGCCATGGTTTCTTTGGGTGCATGGGGCCAGAGTATTGTGAATAAGTATTGAAGAATGCGGTTGGCAGAGACCGTGAGGTGCGGTGGTTCAGTACCAGATAAGTGTTGATAATGAAGGCAGCTAGAGAAAGGTGATCTTCAGAGAGTTGGAAGTCCTGGTGATCTGCTGGTTTAAGAGCTACAGAGAATGATATTGAATTGAGGCTAGGCAGTGGTTCCATTTCTAGGAGGCCAGGTGTAAGAAGAGGAAGTCGAGCAGTCACTAAGTGGGGGAGTCCCACCATCTGCAGTTGGGTTGCAGGATTGTGTTATCATAGGGTTGCGGATTCTCGGCGTGTTGGCAAGTTATTACATCTAAGGGAAAAGAGTAAGATGGTGATTGTGCGTGTGATTTGATGAATGTGTGCAAAAGTTGGCCCTGTCGGACCAGGGTTAGGCTTTGGAAGATTCAGAATTTTTCTTAAGGCATAAGTGAGTTGTCAGGATAGTGACTCGGTCACGTGTTTCATTGAAAAGGGTGTTCATGTGATAGGAGAGCCTTGGAGTTGATTGTATTCGGGACCAGTCAGAGTGGGTGACTCTCAATAGCGGTCCTAGTGAATTCAAAGTTAAGAATGCGGCGTTCAAGGGTTTCAGGCAGCAGTATGATCGAGGATTGAGCTTATGCAGCGTAATTCCTAAGAAAAGGAAAATGGTTGGGGTTCTATGATATTTTTCAGCGTGCATGATAGTACTGGAGGAGTGAGAGAAATAAACTCCGGATTGTAGAAAGATTATCAGGAGGGTATGAGACGAGTTGCGTGATTTAGGCAGCATAGTCTCGTGAATCAAGGTCACTCGGGATGAGTGAAGGTTGAGTTTTCTATGAGTTGAAGGAAGTTACTATTATTCCTGAGGCAATTGAAGATGATTAAAAGAAGATAGATTGATTAGCCATGGTTGAAATCGCACATTTACGGCAGTGATCAGTTCCTTCGATGTGATTAAGTTGTGTATGTGGTTGTGCCGGTGTATGCGGGGCTTGTCAGCCATCGTAATGAATTTTATGTGGGAGCATTTGAGCGCTATGGCTTGTTAGGTGTAGGCGGATCCCCGAAGGGTTATAGTGGTATAGACTACTACTTAAGGATTTGCATGTTGGGTGATTGTGGGAATTCACTCGTGTGTTGAGATGTTACTCTTGAATTGAGTTAAACAAAAGGTTTCTATATGATGAAGTGTCCACCCTATTGGTGGTTCATAAGTTATGATGGAATTCTTGCGCTACCTCCTATTGGCATGTTAGTTGCGGCAGGCAGTATGTAACTTGGTGTGAGAATCAAGATTGCGATTCGGTGTTGACAAGGATGTCATGAACTCGGATGAGCAAGGAGAAGTGATTTGAAAGTTCAGAGTAAGCTGGTGTTATCTTCAGTTTCACCTGGGATCGATATTATGTGGAAGAGGCTTTGTACCCTAGTCATGTGTTCTTGATGTGTTGTGCAATATTAGTGTGGTCGGTGATGCGGATGTGCAGATTTGTTACCTGGTGTGGAAAGTCGTGGGAGTGTAACCACGAGGATACCGTATAAGTGTGACATGTAGTCATTTAATGGATTGAAGATTTGGACCGAGTATAAAGAAGTGCAATATTGCTTATTTGAGAATTTATGCTTGGAAAGGCATTCAGTTCATTCAGTTGTGGATCGTGGGATGTTTGTCCCGGCTATGATGGTTGTTCTTGCGTATTATGAGAGGAAGTGGGTTAATATGGACCCTGGTAAAGCTATTAGCTTAGTTTGGTGCGAGCAAGGTAGACTCGATGTTTGTGGATGGCTTAAAATATGATTACGGGCTCTGTATGATCTAGGCATGTTCATTTAGGTAGAGATATTTTCATGGAAAGGTATTAGAACAACGGATTTTGTTCCGTCTTCGTCAGATTCAAGTGATAATATGATTATGCCGTGTGAGTTGTGAAACGACTTGATAATTTCTTATGTGTTGAGATCTCCGCGTAGTGATGATGTTATGTGAGCAGGACAGCTCTTGAGATCCAGAGTGTATATATATATATATATATATATATATATATATATATATATATATCGCACCTCAGTTGTGCTCGAGTTTTGTAAGCATATGGCTTATCAGTTATGCACTTAACGTGCTTATGATCGATATTTAGTATTTGTAATAGTGAGCAATTCAGCTCTGTGTATATTTCCTTATGTGAATTTTATGATGGGATCGGGTGGCACGCCACCACGGGTATGTTATTGAGATCGGGTGGCACGCCGCCACGGGTATGTTATTGGGATCGGGTTGCACGCGGTAACAATGTGATGATGAGAAAGGTACCTATATTTATTTTCTTATGTTTACTCCCTATTTTCTGAGAAAAGTTCATATTAGTTGTGTGAGTTGAATAGTCCCTTCTTGAGTCGTTTCTTATTATCATGTTCAAGTTATGGCCTATTGGCGCGATGTGGTATCATGTGAGGCTGTTTGTCATGTTTGGGGTGATTTTTTGTCTGAGCAGTTCATACTGGGTGAGACGAGATTATCGGATCAGCGATCAGTGCGATAAGGTTATGAGAAGTGTATACTAAAGAACAAATACCATTATTCAGGTTCATAATGAGGTGATGATTCTAGTTAAGATGAGATATTCGATAATTTGTTAACTCTGCAGTTGGTTATGAGTTTCTACCTGTCTCCTCCGTTGTGGTGGTATCTCAAGCATTATAGAGGGATGTATATATATATGTCATGAGGTTCCTTGGGAGCATCGGACTCATGGAATTTTTGGCTATTAAGGTTCAGGGAACGTCATTGTGGTTAGATGATGAATTTTGCGGTGCATGGTGCTAATTCAGCAAAGGTATGCAGTCATGTTCTGGTATATCATGTGGTAGTTGGTACAATACTTATATATTGGAACTAGGCCTGGCAAGAGAAAATTCGAGTGTTGGAACTCGATTCTGAGCTTATTATATGGATAAAAGAAGAAATCTTCAGATTTTATCAAGCTAATGTACTCAGCTGGGTTATGGTAGCACGGGCAGGTTCTCGGGGTGTTAAACAATGATTTCAGATAACTCCAGAGCAGTTCTTAGCACGTTCGAGGATGAACGTCTATTTAAGTGGGGGAGAATGTAACGACTCGACCGGTCGTTTTGAGCTTTAGCGCGTCGCTCATCGGTTTGAAGTCGTGAGCAGCTCCATTTCAGGTATTTTGACTTGTAGGTGTGATCGGAATTGAATTTCGGGAAATTTAGAGTTGATTTGGAAAGAAAATTCTCATTTCAGAAGCCTTAAGTTGGAGAGATGGACTAAGATTGGAATTTTGAGTAAACGACCTCAGAATCAGGATTTGAAGGTTCCTGCAGGTTCGTATGATGATTTCGGACTTGGGCATATGTCCGGATCGGATTTTGGATAACCCGGGAGCATTTCGGCATATATTATGGAAGATAGCATTTTAGAAGAATTTCATAAATTTGGATTGTAAGGCATTTCAGGGTTATTGATGCCTGTTTGGAATTCTGAGTCTGGGAATAGCATCGTATGGTAATTCTAGAGTTGGGGGTGCGATCAGAAGTGAATTCGGATGTCCGGAGGTCATTTTAAAGTCATTTGGCTAAATATAGAAATTTGAAGGTTCTTGAGAAATCCGACCGGAAGTGGAAATTTTGCTATCGGGGTCGGAATGCTTCCAGAAATTAGAGCAGGTCCGTAATGTGGAATATGACTTGTGTGCAAAATTTAAGATCAATCGGACGTGATTTGCTAGGTTTCGGCATCGGATGTAGAAGTTGGAATTTCTAAGTTCATAAAGTTTGAATTTTAGTGCGATTCATGATTTCGGCGTTGTTTGATGTGATTTCGAGGCTCCAATATTTATAACCGTGATTTTTGGTCATTTCCTCACTATTTTCATCTTGGCATGGCAATTTTGGGAGGCTTCAAAGAGGGATTTTCATCATGCATTACAAGATAAGTAAATTCCTCCCATTTTAAAGTTAAATACAAGATTATATGCATGGATTAGACATGAAAATTAGTAGGAAAATTGGGATTTTGGAGGAAAGACCTAAAAATTTGTATTTTGTATTTCTACCACGAATTTGAGCATGGAATTTAGAGTAAATTGTATATTTGAACTAGTAAAGCTATGGGTAGAATTTATCTTCGAAAAATTTCGGATCCCGGGCACGTGGATCAGTGGGCATTTTGGTCATTTCACTGAGCAGAGTTGGGAAATTATGTAATTTGGAATTCTTGCAAATATTAGGGTATATTTTCATTGGTTTGTCGTTGTTTGGATAGTTTCAGAGCGTTGTGCAACAATTTGAGTCATCGGAAGGGTTAGGAGGTCGGTTATGGAATTTCGGAGCAAGGTGAGTCTCCTTCCTAACTTTGTGAGAGGAAATTGTCCCCTTAGGTGAACTAAATGAATACATGCTACTGATTGAAGGGGCTACGTACGCACGAGGTGATGGGAGTCTGTGCGTAGCTACTATTATGCCATGTCCGGGTAGTCTAGGACCCACTAGCATGCTTTACTTGTTGTACTGATGACTTTGTCAATGATTTTTCATGTGATGCTTTCAATGTATTTAAACCTCCGAGAAGGATAGAGTTTACTTTTCTTAATCACCTGGAAAGAGAATTGATTCTTCCTTGAATAATTGTGTTTCAGATAAACCTATCGAGTTCGGAACCTTGTCAAAACCAGCAAGTAAATCTCCAGAAAAGTTTTAAATATTATACTCATGTTTAATAAAGGGAGAATTTTATCACTTCATTGAACAATTAATTTTTCTGATAAAAAAAGAGTTGTTATTGGTGTGTATATTTGTAACTTTGGGTGCCTGAGTCGCATGTATGATTCGTAAGCAGGATGACCCTGTATTTATGTATATGCATATGAGCACCTGAGTCGCGAGCAGGTTAGCCTTATTATTATTGTGTTAACCGCGTCTCATGATCGATTCGCGAGCGGGGCAGATAGATGCATCTATGGTTCGGGCCGTTCGACCCTCAACAGTGCATATTTTATTATTGTTGGTCCGCGCCATTTGACCCTCGGCATTGCTTGCGCATGATATTTATTGCGTATTTGCTGTGATTTTGCCTGATTACTGGCCTGAAATTTTAAGTTGTCAACTGAAATGATAGAGATTTAAAGTTATTAAAGATTTTTGGAAGAAGTTGTTCCTTCCGGTTGATTATTTGTTATTTGATCAAATCATCCATGTTGATTAATTGATATTTAATATGATGAAGATTTAAAGTGTTAAATGTGGAAAGAGTTGATATTATTTATTCCTGATTTTAATAAATTGCCTATGAGAATCATGCTTAGTATCACACTTTAATATACTAAATTGATCTCTATCAAGTGTCTAATTCGACCTCTCGTCACTACCTCTCTGAGGTTAGGCGGGCGACTCACTGAGTACACGTTGTTTTCATACTCATGCTACACTTGCTGTGCATTTTTATTTCACAGGTATTTTCATAGCGCTATGGTGGATTTGGAGACTTAGGCTAGCTGCATCATCCGAAGGCGATCTGCAGCTGACCGAGTCTCCCTTATACTGTAGTACATTATTTTAATTTCATTGTCCACTTGTATTTCGGAAAAGCTTTATAGAAATTGTAAAATTCTTTGAAATTGCTCATGTACTTATGACACCGGGTTCTGGGATGTGTTGGGATATATTTTTTAAAATAGGACTATTTAAACCATTGTGTTTACTTAACAGATTTTATTTAATTATTATGTAACAAGTGAAGTTAATATTTTTCATAATTTCTAAAACCGAAAATTATTTTAATTAATTAATGATTGGCTTGCATGACAATGATGTCCGACGCCATCACGACCTTATGGATTTTGGGTCGTGACAAGACTAGTAAAGATCCCGACGGACTTCGTATCTTCTATTATCTTGTTCAGGACCTCAAGTGTTTTGAGTTCTCTCTCATTTCTCTCCATTTCAAGATCAAACCCATTTAAGTCGTAATTTTTCCATGGGCAATCCCTCAAACAAGAAAAAACTCAAGATTATATTCATTTTAATCTTTTGTAGTGAAGCTTTTATTGAAGGAAATTGGCTGTCTATTTTGATTCCTAAGGATGATGTGATTTTGGGTATTTTTCAGCAGTTTTAACGGGGAAGTAGATAAAAGTTAGTAGGTCTAAGAGATATTGTGATGTTTGGGAAGCCTGACCATTGGTTTATTTGAGGTATTTTTTTTGATCATAGATCCACCATATATACAGTGAAGAGCTTCAAAGTCTCTAATGGAGATGGAGAAAAAGAAGAAAGAGAAATAGAAGGACTTGTGATTTCAGGGGAAAGAAAAGAAAAGAAAGGGAAAGGGATGGCGAGATGGGGTGTCGGGTGGGTTTTTGTGAATTTTTTAATTTTTACCTTTTCTTTTCATTTTTAATTACTCAAGAAAGATGCTTTCACGAATGTGATTTGCGTGATATGCATACACTATTTCCACATTACACATATTTTTGCATTGTAGTCTTGGTCAATAGTCAGAGGTATTTGTGGTACACATTTCGTCAAGTACAACTATTTAAATGCGATACTTGTAAGTTCATTTATGGGATTGATAAATGGGTACAAGTTTAAGTGGTTTGGAGGCCATTTTGCCTAAAAAAAGTGCAAGGAAGCATCTCTCAAGAGTTAAAAGAAAAAAAATCTGTGACTGAGCGTGCTAGGTCTAGCACATTGCACGAATGTGGCACGCTAACAGTGGTATCAACTTCACAAAACAATGAAGTGTAGAGAGTTGCACTGGACCTGAGACGCTCCCAGGTAAGTTACATTAATAAAAAAAAGAGAAAAGGAAACTCTAAAATTAAAAAGCCCAAATCCCCGCCCCTCTTTCTCACTTAAACCTCATGACCCCTTTCTACCTCACGCCTCTCTCTCTCTCTCACAGTCTTCTTGTCACTGCTCGCCCCTCTTTCCACCAGTAAAAATTCTCACTCTTCCTCGTCGGCCAGCAGGTAAAAAACGTTCCCCTCCCTATTTCTTTTTCCCTCTCTTTTATTCTCATTCCCATGTTCCAGCCCTATTAGGTTAGTTTTGTTTTTTTAATGTTTTTTTAAGTCTTCTTTCTCTCTTTTTTTCTGTGTTGTTATTTTTTTTATTGTATTTTGAATTTTGGGGAGGGGGGGGGGGATTTTAGCTTGCTATTGGTTGACTTTTGCTCATAGTGAGGTGAGTAACTATAATTCCCACCACCTCACTCTAACTGGGAGTGTTTTCAATTACAATTTGCACCAGAAATAGCTTAGGAAGAGTAGACACATCACGTAGTTGATGAATTGTCTGAATGAATAGTTATGATAAGTTTAGCAAAGTTTGAGTAGAGAACCTAATTCTAATGGAGACATAAGTATATTTTGAGTGTGGGTTGGCTGTTTGGAGGTATTTGGACGTAAATTCTATTCGTTTTGAGCAAATGTACAACCACGGCCAACTTAGGCACAAGTCGTGCGTGACTTGTACTTTTTCCCACTTGTTTTCCAATTGTGATAACTAAGCTTTAAATAGATTCTAGTGCTTTCTAGTAGTTGCTCATGATCCTTCGTGCAAGTGTACGCTCACGCGTTCAGTGTAAGATGCGATGCGCGCGATTTTGCTTTTAATTTGCAAGCCTAGCTAATCTAGTTTGGTGATTCTTTTGCAGGTACTATGACTACTTATAAGAAGCCTACCCGTAGCCACAACGCAGGTGGACATGGAAAACCTATTTCGAAAAAGCTACAAAGTGAGGCACGCACGAAATATGTGCATGACAGAGTTGTGTCAGAGAATGTTAAGGTGGTGGTGGAGGCGACCACGGTGCATATGGAGCCGTCTGCTCCACCACCACTGAGGGCTCACCGAGCACCACAATCTAGGTCTCGACAGGTCCTTGTTTAAATTAGGGAAGGTGACTCACAATCATAACATGCTAAGAAGAGGTAAGAGGACCGAGATTCAAGGAAAAGGGAAAGCGAAAAAAGAAGTTGACTCCAGCTCTGAGGATGATGATTCAGAGGAGGAGGATGAATTTGAGGATGAGGTCCAGCCGCTAGAAGGGGAAGGTAAGCCAAGTTCTCTTGTTGATAAATCTGTTTAGGAGACGGACTTTGTAAGTGAACTTGTATCGCGGAAATGGGGTGAAATTAAGAAGAAGCAGGTAAATACAAATTTGTTTGAATGCCTTTTGAACTTTGATGCTGCTAGGAGGAGTTGCCCGAATATTGTGACTGAGATTGAAAAAGAGTGGTTGGAAGCGGTTTTCTCAATGGCCTAAAGGTGAATCCAACCTAACACTTGTGCGGGAACTTTATGCAAATTTGAATCCGAAGCAAGGTGATGACATGGTTTGGGTCCGTGACCAGAGGGTATTTTTGCAGCTGCTATCAATAGATACTACCGCGTGCAGCCACAACTTGTGTTTTGGTACTTGAGGAGCGCATAGAAGCCAAACACTGAACACATGCTTGCTATTAGGCTAAAAAAGACATACTTCAACAAAGAAGTCGATCATGCTTGAACTGGATCTCCTCGTGGTTGATGCATGCCACTGATAAGTCCGTTTTGATTAGGCTATGAGTATTTCTTGTATATTCCTTGATGATAGGGATAACAATCAACATTGGTGCGGTCATGCGAAGTCAAATGCAAAAGACCCGGACTAACATGCAGTAGACGCTCTACTTCGCCCACACTTTGACTGCATTATGTGAGAAGTTCAAGTTAGGTAAGGCTACTGATGAATTGAGCAAGGACCCTTCTCCTTATGTAGAACGCACGCAACTAGGGCAGTTTGGCCATACCCAGAAAAGAAAGTTGGCCTAACTCCAGT
>ML370668.1:0-23867 GCA_005239525.1 Nicotiana knightiana | reverse complement strand
TGATACGTTCAATTCCTCGTGGGATCGACTTTGGGCTTAATACCCCAGATTTATATTTGCAACGCCCGTTTAGTCTTTATAGAAGACATAGTTGAGCGTGATCATTACCTTACTCAGATGCAACTATCAAGCCCAATTAGAACCGTACCATATGTGCATATAACCAACAATCACAACTCCCCGCAACACCGAAGGGTAAATCATAGATTACTCCAAAATATGAATAAACTCAATGACAATCGAATGGTACATCCTTAACAATAACAATTTGGAGTCAACAATTCTGACCTGGTTCTGAATACATACCCATACTTGCCTACCAATGAACCCTAAATCAACTCTGCTCACCCACAACAGACAGATAACTCTCTGAAGGTTCACAATGACTGAATCATGGCATTTACTAACCTCTGACTAGCTTTGCTCGTATCCTCACAGTCCACAACCACAAAATAATTTGTTTATGAGAACTCTTAGTCTCGAAGTCCATGAAGCGCACAAATTACCATATCTGATCCCAACTCCACCGCTCGAATATATAACACATCCCTAATACTCAATCATTCCACGAGGGATATCCCTAAAATTATTTCGTGCCATCAAGCAAACTGGAATATCAGCAATCGACCCAACAAAAGAGCGCTGCAATACCAATGAAGCACCCTTAACTCAAACACGTTGCCCTTTCTGAAATGTATAACCTCTTCAAGCAACACCAATTAGTTATACCATTTGCCTAGTTATCTGCCTATGCTGCTTAAGAATTTATGACCTTCCTTCCAGAACTGAACCGAGGCCTCACAGACGCAATCCCAGTCTCTACACAACATACCGCATACACCATGCCATTCTATGATAAATATGAGAACTTCATCATCTCTTCCGATCCACAAGCAACTGCGTACCAAACTAGCCAAGAACTTTACATTTGATTCCATTTAGAAGAAAAATCACTATACAACACCTGCACCTCAAGCCAATAGAAAATATACATCTATAACCGTGGTAGAAACCATCAGGAACTATCCGAATCCATGATAATGTAGAAATTCCACAAGTCTTGACACCCTCCAACGTATATCTCAGTTCTATCCAAATACACACCTTGAAGATTCTCAATTGCTATATCTAACCTTGAATTCGTTAGAACCATTCTTGGGAGTCATCCACTCTACGTAAATCTCAATTACACTGACCAAGCAGACTGAACAACCTAGCCCCGTTTGCACACCAACATACTAGGAAGTAATCCACACACTTGAAACAACAAGCAAATTCATACACTACACACACTACCCCTTTTACAATTACAACTCAATCATTTAATAAACCCATCTACCCATAGAGTACATTATAACATGTATCGAAGAATTTCCATTACTCAAGTCACTCTCAGACTCCACCTCTGCAGGTCATAACCGATTCACCAATATACCTCGAACCGAAACCAATACAACACATAATCGTACAACCAACTGATCATTAGCAGACTCCCCCACTTGGTTCAAAGACATAGATCAAAACAATCAATAACTCACAATTCCCATACGCTAACACCGCCGCCATACCACAGTGAGATTCAACAAAATCCTTCATAAGCTCATATAACACAAATCATCCGATATCTCGAATCATCTGCAAATCTCGAATTCACCATTGTAATGGTCATGCCAACTTCCACAAGCTATCTAAACTCAAAGCAGCATATATCAACTACTAGTAAAAGATAACTTGCTATAAAACAACATAAGGATCACATAACCTCAGGACACCCCGTAGGAGATAACCCCGCCTGCTTAGCCTTGAATATATATTATCTCTATACCATTCCAAAAATCGTAGCTATTACGCAATCACTTTATCCTCATGCATTAAAAATAACTAATGCCAACCCTCGAGGCGTCACAATACGCGGTATAAGAACCTGAAGCTGATGGCAGAACTAAAACTGGAGTTGTGGTCAATCAAAATCTTGAGCTTCTGGAAGCACTACCCACACTCGTCTGACCACATGAATACCCTCACTGGACACCACGTGCCCCAAGAATGCTACTTAACTAAAGCAAATATTCAAACTTGGAGAACTTTGCGTAAAGCTTCTCCTACATCAATCTCTATAATACCATCCTGAATGCTGAGTATGCTCCTCCTGGATACGTGAGTACGCCAGGATGCTATCAATGAATACAATAATGAAGGATTATAAATACAACTAGAATACACCGTTAATTAAATACATGAATGCTACTGGGGCATTGGTAAGCCCAAAAGACATCACCAGGAACTCATAATACAACAGGAAGATTCCACTCCCTCCACAACTAAAGTACATGAGAGGTCCTTCACTACAATCTTAACTCGAAGCCATATGCCAACTCGAGACAGAAATCAAACACTCAATAGTTCTTGCCACATTTCCAGCAAATCCTTTTGTCACAATCAAACAATAGGAACACATCTCACCATCAAATCACACTCACCGAATCATCATCCAGCCATAAAAAATCCCATCAATAAGGACACAAATGGAATTTAAGTCCCAAAAGGATGTGCTCACACAATCAAAATCACAGCACTCAAGCCACACACGAAACCCGGCCTCAAGTCTTCCAGACTGGCCCATTATCAACATGCAAAAAAAATTCACATATCGCACCTCACCCATGGAAATCACAAGCCTCGATGCACGACTGATACCGAGTGATCAAGTGCGCATTCGAATACATGAAATGAATTCAAAGAGTTACGTTTCTGGCTCAAAAAATGGATTCGCACGACAAGAATTCAAGAAAGTGGGATTTTTCCTAAGGGTTCTGCAGCCTCTCGAAGATAAATACAGATGTCTCCGTACCGATCCACAAGACTCTACTAAGCCTGCTCATGATCGGTGAGTCCTATGTAACCTAGGCTCTGATACCAACTTGACACGACCCCAAATCTAAACTAGTCGTGATGGCGCCTATTATGGAACTAGTCCAGCCAAATTAACACTCAAAATGTAAAGAATCTTTCATTTATATCATTACTAAACTGATAATCCAAAAAGGTATCGTTTAATCATTTAAAAAAAATAGATACAACTACACTGAATGTTAAATACAACCCCAAGATCCCGGAGCCACTAGTCATGAGAATCTAAAAAAAATATACTAGTCTGAAAAATAAACTCTATAATAGTAAGCAAGAGAAAGCAGGGTTGCAGACGCATGCAGATACCTCGCAAATCTCCAAGAAGTCTCTGGAACAGATAGACAGCTCACCCTGCCCTAGCACCTGGATCTGCACACAAGGTGCAGGGAGTAATGTGAGTACGCCAACTCAGTAGTAATGAAAGTAAATAAGGTTTGAGCAGTAAGAAACACATAAAATCAAGTCATCAATTCCGAATAAGCACAATCTTTCTTTCCAACAGTGTATACGTTAAATTATCATGCTTTAAAAGCCGATTTCAATGAATATCCTTTGAAAAATGTAATTTCCAACAGTTTCAATAAAATGTTCAATAATTTTAGTGTAAAAATGATATGAATCATAAGTGGCCACCGGGCAAAAACATGAATAATAAAACCGCCCATCGGGCATAACATCACTTAGAATTAGTCCCTTACAATGGCTCACAATCGCTCATAATCAGACCCTCGAGCAACCTCACAGCCACTCATGTCTACCATTCACTCGGCACTCGGCACTCGCACTCAGTAGGTACATACACTCATTGGGGGTGTACAGACTCCGGAGGGGCTCCTACAACCCAAGCGCTAATATCAAGCCATCTCGTGGCATAATCACTCAGGCTCTCGGCCTCTCACATATCATAACAATGTAACATGCTGCGGCGTGTAGCCCGAGCCCATAATATCCTCACAAGATAGGCCCTCGACCACACTCAGTCAGAAATCTCTCTAAAACCCACTCGGGCTATCAATAAACGGAGTACTCGACCCAAAATATCATTTTACATCACAAAATAGTATAAATAAGACTGATTTTCAAAATCGGTTAAACAGGATACGACTGAGTGTAAATCAAAAATCAATACAGTGAGGAATAGCATAAAAATAGCCCCAACGGGTCTAAACAGGTCGGCACAAGGCCCCAAACATGTCGTACATCCCAAAATATAGTAATAGTTTTAAACACGATTTCTCATACGATTTATAAGTAATTTCCACAACTCAATAGTTGCCACGGGATAGACCAAGTCACAATCCCCTATCAGTGCACGCCACACATTCGTCATCCAGCATGTGCGCCACTCCAAAATAGTGAGAAAATACAAAGTCTGGGGTTTCATACCCTCCGGACAAGATTTACAGACATTACATACCTCAAAACGGCCCAAGTACTAATCCCTGATGCCTTTGCCTCTCGAATCGACCTCCGACTGCTCCAAATCTAACAAAAATCAGATTTATACCATCAGTATATGCTAAGGAACAAATCACATTTGAAAATTATCAAAATTAACCAAAAATCCCGAAATTGGCCAAACCCGACCCCCGGGTCCACGTCTTGGAACTCGATAAAAATCATACTACAACAATCATCATCCTTCCCCGAGTTTATACATACCAAGAACATCAAAATCGAACCTCAAATGGCCCCTCAAATCCCTAATTCAAAGTATACAAATCTCAAGCCCTAACCCCTCACTTTTAACCCTTAATCCTCATAAATTTCATGTTAAACCAGGCAGAAATCATCACAATCGAGTAGTGACTTAAGAATCCTTACCTCAGGGTGTTATCCCACAAATCTCTCTTCAAAAGCACCAAACCCGGACACAAATGGTGGAAAAATGGCTTAATTTCGCGAAGGCCACTTTATATACTTTCTGCCCCGGGAAACCGCAACTGCGACCCCTTTCGCCGCACTTGCGGACTCGCACCTGCGGTCCCATGTGGGCACCTGCGGATTCACTTAAAGGACCCCTTTTCCGCTTCTGCGCTCGACCAACCGCACATGCAGGCTCGCAGGTGCAGAAATTATTCTGCTTCTGCGACTTAACAGCCCACAACCCATTTCCGCATCTGCGATAATTTCTTCGGTTCTGCGGTCTCGCACCTGCGGTCCCCTAACCAAAGGTGCGGTTACAACAGAACCAGCAACTTCAATTGTATTTTTCAACTTTCAAATTCCCGATAGCTATCCGAACTCATCCCGAGGCCACCGGGGCCTCAACCCAAAATACGAACAAGTCATAAATGACCACCCGAACTTAGTCATACCATCGGAACACCCAATATAACATCGAAACATCAAATTAACCCATGATTCAAGTCTAAGGATCTTCGAACTTCCAAAAATTACCAACGATGCCGAAACTAACCAAATCTCGCCCGATCGATCTGAAAATTTGCAGGCACATCCCAAATGACACTATGAACCTGTTCCAACTTTTGGAAATCCATTCCGACCCCGATAACTAATTTTCCACTGCCGATCGGTAATTGCATAAGACTCAATTTTGCCAATTCAAGCATAATTCTACTTTGTGCATCAAAACCACAGTCCGAACACACTCCTAAGTCCCAAATCACCTAACGAAGCTATCTGAGCCATAAAATCAACATTCCTAGATCATTTACCTATAAGTCAACTCTCAGTTGACTTTTCTAACCATTAGGCCAACTTAAGAGACTAAGTGTCTCATTTCTCACCACAACCATTCCGAACACGAACCAACCGACCCAACGCAACATAACTGGGCTAAGCAACACATGATAAGGCAGAACTAGAGAAAATGGGGCTAGACTCTCGAAGCGACCGGCGGGGTCGTTACATTCTCCCCTAATTAAGCATGCGTTCGTCCTCGAACGTGCCTTGAGTCGTTCCAAAAACCACCAAAATTTCCGTGTAACCCACCATGCACATACCCAGGTGTGATCCCACGTCACCTTATCCCATATAGGTCCAATATCACAACACGGTTGAAATTTTTAAATCCAATCTGACCCATAAACCTTAGAACCAAATTTCCACTTCTAAAATAATTTACAAGATCAAAATTCCATAACTATAAACTGAATAGGTCTGAGCACGCTGTCAATTCATATCCTTCACCCAAGGAAGTAATCACATAATACACCGTGTGACTCAAACACTCAAAGCGATAACTCCTATTCACAATAGTTGCTCAAAACAACCCAATACCAATACATAAACTCTTATCAAGCAATGCCTCGCTCTAAAACTTCCATATGCTACCGATGATGAAAGAAACACATAGAAACTAGCAACCACTCGTCCCATCAGCCATTCATGGAGCTCCCCCTTTCTCCGACAAGAACAATAGCAGATTTCTAAGCCAACTTCCGATATCATCCTTCCAACCATGCCGTAGTCAACTCTGGTAGTATTCATTTTAGGCCCAATGACCTCTTCTCATCCCACACGACCACTCTGATGACATGACGCATCAATACAATCCAAATCCATAACATTTGCAACTCGTGCACTCAGTAGAAACCTCCTACAAACCAAATCATTGAAAAGATTCACACGAGAGGACTATAGTGCCATTAAGAATTACCATCACAACACCATGCTAAGAGCCTGGCACACATCGTAAAACCACAACACACGAATCTGACACCGAGGATCATACCTCTACTTAACTCTGCTACAAACCGCGATCCCATCCAAACGCTGGTCCACATGGAATACTCAAGCCTCTTTGCTCAAAGTCAATAGCCATGCGAAATTCGTCATCAAGTACTCAAAGTGCATTTCCATAACCACGGGGAAATCGGACGATACCATGCCACACAAACCCGAAAGAACATAACCAATACGTCTCAATGCCGAAATACCTAACCATTAGGCCAACTTAAGAGACTAAGTGTCTCATTTCTCACCACAACCATTCTGAACCCGAACCAACCAACCCAACAGAAATAATTGGGCTAAGCAACACATGATAAGGCAGAAACAGAGGAAATGAGGCTAGACTCTCGGAGCGAACGACCGGGCCGTTACATGACAAGAATCAATCTTCTCTTTGTTATTGCATTTGGCCATGTTTCTGTGAAACTTGAAAGCTAAAATACAAACCCTTGTCCGTGCTCGTTTGAGTATAAATATAAGTTCTGCTAACCTAATGCTCCCTTGTAGGGTTTATGCAATCTTTTCAGTTATGAGTCCTCGAGATTTTAGGACTCTGTTGAAAAGAAAATTTTAACTCTAAAAATTAATATTTCTCATATTTTCACATAAAAGCTTTCCGGTTTCATGCTCGGACTGTGCACACAAATCGAGATAATTAAATTTAATCTTTTTACGGCTAATAAGCCAAGAATGGAGTCTTAATTCATAAAATGACCCCTTGGGTCATCACTATCTCCACCACTAAAACAAACGTTCTTCCTCGAACGGACATAGAAGATTACCTTAGTTGGTAAACAGTTGTGGATATTTACTCTGCATGTCCGACTCGAACTCCCAAGTAGCTGCCTCAACAGGCTGACCTTTCCACTACACTCGAACTATCTCAACTGATGAACCTGCCGGTGTAAAATTGCTATCGGCTCCTCCTCATAAATCAAATCTTTGTCCAATTGGATAGAGCTGAAATCTAACATGTGGGACGGTTCACCATGGTATTTTCGGAGCATAGATACATGGAGTA
The DNA here is from genome assembly GCA_005239525.1 of Nicotiana knightiana. Classification (NCBI taxonomy): domain Eukaryota; kingdom Viridiplantae; phylum Streptophyta; class Magnoliopsida; order Solanales; family Solanaceae; genus Nicotiana; species Nicotiana knightiana. Next base: position 16,240 of record ML370668.1, on the reverse strand, counting down.
CCTGATGAACTGAGGATAACCCTGGAGGTAACGCAAGTCTATAAACTACCTCCCCCAACTCTATCAAGAATCTCAAATGGCCCGATATACCTAGGGCTCAACTTGACCTTCTTCCCAATCTCATAACACCCTTCATCGGCGACACCCGAATTCATACCCTCTCTCCAACCATGATTGACACATTAGAAACCTCACGATTGACATAACTCTTTTGCCTAGACTGAGTTGCACGAAGTCGATCATGTATAATCTTGACCTTGTCCAAGGCCTCCTGAACTAAATCTGTACCCCATAGCCGAGCCTCTCCTGGCTCAAACCATTCAACTGGTGACCTGCACCGTCTACGATATAATGCCACGTAAGGAGCCATCTAAATGCTCGACCGGTAGCTATTATTGTAGGCAAACTCCGCTAACGGCAATAACTGATCTCACGAACCTCCAAAGTCAATAACATATACATGGAGCATATCCTCCAAGATCTAAATAGAATGCTAGGACTGCCTGTCCGTCTGAGGATGAAATGATGTGCTCAACTCAGCCCGTTTACCTGACTCACGCTGAACTGCTCTCCAAAAGTGCGAAATAAACTGCGTACCCGGATCAGAAATAATCTACACGGGCACACCGTGAAAGTGAACAATCTCTCGAATATATATCTCTGCTAACCGCTCCGAAGTATAAGTACTTGCCACAGGAATGAAGTGTGCTGATTTAGTCAGCCCATCCACAATAACCCAAACCGCATCGATTTCCCTCTGACTCCGTGGGAGTCCAACAACGAAGTCCATAGTGATACGCTCCCAATTCCACTCAGGAATCTCTATCTATTGAAGTAACCCACCGGGTATCTGATGCGCATATTTTACCTGTTGGCAATTCAAACAACGAGCCACATAAGCAACAATATCCTTTTTCATCCTTCTCCACCAATAGCGCTGCTTCGAGTCCTGGTACATTTTGGCTGCACCTGGGTGTATGGAATACTTAGAACTGTGAGCTCCCTCAAGAATCAATTCACGAAGGCCATCAAAATTAGGCACACATATACGACCCTGCATCCTTAATACGCCGTCATCTCCGACCGTAACCTTCTTGGCACCACCGTGCCAAACTATGTCCCTAAGGACCATCAAATGTAGGTCATGATCCTGCCGATCCCTGATACGCTCAAATAGAGAAGACCGAGCGACTGTAAAAGCTAGAACAATGCTGGGCAAAATATCCGACCTCACGAACAGATTAGCCAAGGTCTGAATATCTAAAGCCAGCAATCTGTCACCGACTGAAATAAATGCAAGGCTGCCCATACTCTTCCTACTCAAATAATCGGCCACCACATTGGCCTTCCCCGGATGATATAATATGGTGACATCATAATCCTTCAGTAACTCCAACCATCTCCGCTGCCTCAAATTTAGGTCCTTTTACTTGAACAGGTATTGGAGACTACGATGGTCAGTGAAAACCTAACACGGCACACCATAGAGATAGTTCCTCCAAATCGTTAATGCATGAACAATGGATGCCAATTCTAAGTCATGAACATGATAACTCTTATCATGAATTTTCTACTGATGAGACGCATATGCAATCACCCTGCCATCCTGCATCAATACTGCCTCAAGTCCAACTCGAGAAACATCACAATAAACCGTGAAAGAACCTGAACCTGATGGTATCACCAACATCGGTGCTGAAGTTAAGGCAATCTCGAGCTTCTGAAAGTTCAACCCACAGTCGACCGACCATTTGAATGGAACACCCTTTTTGGTTCAGTATGATCTTAATAGTTATTCGTACTCAATTACAGAATCACAAAAGAACTTCACGTAATAATAATCCCCCTTCAACCCTTCACAATACGGATAACGAGATGCGATGCATGAAGACGTCATAACTATTTACCCGAATTAACGTGTCTCATTTAATGCCTCGTGGGTGGGCACCTACATCGTAGGTCAAAGCTCAATATTTATAGCACGAATTGGGCAACTACGCCCAGATAATTTTATACAAAAATTTTCAAATAACCTTACATGCATGACTCCCTATTAGTACTATAGCACAAATTTTTAATTTCACAAGAGAGAATTTAAACGCAAAGATTTTCATCACAAAGATCTCATCCTTATATAACTTCCACTGCGGCTTGTAGCCTTGTTTAAACATACCAAATCATATTAAAATGCGAGGATCTCGCCCTCAGTTCTGAATCACAAGTAATATGCATATCGTGCAACTCGAAACCTTCCTTTTTCTTCTTTTAAATATTTTTTGTTAAACAAAATTACAACAAGTAATGATAGACATAGCTATCTCCATAGAATTTCTTAATACCAGTGTTCACATAAGTAGATTTCAGAGTTACGAAGCTCACCCGATAGTGGAGTAGATTAGGAGGACTTTCGTAGATACTCATAACCAAATCAAGTTAAGGAAATTATCACTTTATAATAACTAGAGATTGTACTTGTAATGAAACCATCTGGTGTAGAAACCTCAGCCATACCCTAGAAAAAATATATATTAACAGGCTGGGTCTCCACCTCTAGGGATATGACCTCCGCCTTCGACATTCCAACCCCTTTTTCCTTTGCTGATCATGTAAGTTGAGTTGTAACTGCAATGGGGAACGTAGCCTGAGTGCTATGATGAAACATGACTCTCCCAAGTCTAGGAAAATTTCTACCACTAGCCGAAATGAAGTATCAACCTTCCCTGAGTCGTACAAAAAATTTACAATCATATTTGAGTCCTTTGATGAGTGTAGGGACTCGCTCTCTGGCTATATGAACTGAAGTAGGAGTATGACATGCTAACTTATCAAACCTGATGAGATATTCGAACATCGTCGTAGGGACCTAACACAACCGTTCAAACCCTATTCTCCACGCATTATGGATGCATAATGATCAAGTATTGATATACTTCATTTCGTCCCAGGAAAAAACTCTTTCAAAAGCATTTATCATAACTGAGTCAAGTAGTTGATGTTGCAATGGATGATCGTCCTCTTCGTAGGCTTTCCACAAACACCAGCGGCCAATTTCTTTTTTTACTATGTTGACTCAATGCCGCTGAGCTACCCAATATATTATATACTCTTCATTACTCTTTGGGGTAACTCTCATCCATATTGATGCACAATAATCCCAACAGTAAAGCTCTATACCGATAAATCTTGGCACGAACCACATAGTCAAGAAGCTCGTCAACCACTGTTCTTCCTCTGGAGCACCCCAAAATCCGCAATCGTGGCTTCCATGCCGAGTAGACCTTCGTAAGTCCCATATTTATCTCTTGCCAAATCTCAGGCCTTATACATTCCAAGCTAGAATGGATATCACACATGACCCCGAAATCTATTCCTTGACGGTGTACTTCCCCCACTTGGCACAAAGTCATAGCTCACAATGTCTGATAATCCAGAATGTTAAACTTCATAGCTTATATAAATCAACCTCATTGCTTTTCACTTATTCCCATATTCTCAATAAATTGAGTAGTGCATCCCGCAACACTAGAGTAGCTACAAATCCTTATGGAATCTGAACTAGTCCAACATGTACCGACTGAGCTAGAACCTCTGCGTCTAGATCCGTTTGCGACTTTACAATAGGTGCTAATGTTCGACTCTAGACTGGGCTCTGCCTTTGCCTCTTCCCCAATCGTAGCTGTCGTTGGGGCTCCATTCCATGTCCAGTTGTGGATGCATTGCGTTGTCGAGATTGTGAGAGGACAAGAGTAGACGAGTTCAATCACTAGTGATAGAATAAATTCGCGCGATAGAGTAGAATAGATGTGAAATATTTCCTAACATCATATCCTCTAAGAGATAAGTACAGACGTCACCGTACCGATCCTTCAGACTCTACCAAGTTTGTTCGTGAATTATGAGACCTAGGCAACCTAGTGCTCTGATACCAACTTTTTCACGACCCAAATGCCCCACCTTAGGGATCGCGATGGAGCCTAACACCACACTTTCTAGGCAAGCCAATGTTAGAACTAATTTAATTAATTTTAGAAGAATGCAAAGATAAACTAAATTTATCAAACCCAATGCATAACTTCAAGAAAGAAAATAATTAATGAATAACTAAGTCGAGCCATGAACTAAATATATAACTATAAGACTACCCTAGGGGCTGGTGTCACAATTCACGAACTACTAGAGAATACTACAAATATGGGCTGAAAGAATTATGTATACATAACATGTAACAACATATATAATAAAGCAAGAAAGAAAATCCAAACTAAACAAAAAAAAAAACAAATTATAACAATAAATAAAATAACTCAGCTGCCTTTACCAGGTCTCAGCTATCACCAAATTCTCACATAAGTTTCAAATTTTCAAACTTCTCTTTAACATAATCGTAAGTGCAAAATATGAAAAATAATAAAGTAAAACTATAAGTTCTCAAATCTGTAAGTTTCAAACTTTGAGTTTCAAAAACCAATAAAACATACGTGTCCTCCCTTATCGCTCCTCCTTGCAGCGTGCAACCCGCTCCCACCTGTCCACCCTTATTGCTCCTCCATATACATATATCACCCTTATTACTCCTGTTGCGGCGTGGAACCCGATCCTACCTGTCCACCCTTATCACTCCTTGTTGCGGCGTGCAACCCGCTCCCACCAGAAAATCACATCTCTTATTTATAAAAAAGATTTTCATAATTTAAGTTAAAGTTTTTTACAGTATTTATGTCCTAACAATTGTAAACAGAACAAATTTCACTTTAAATAACAGTAAGAGCAGAATATGAAAAAATGACAATAAAACAATGAGTGTTCCAGGCTTTATTTTATAAACAATAATACATGAATATTCTCCCTTATTACTCCTTGTTGCGGCGTGCAACCCGATCCCACATGTCCACCCTTATTGCTCCTTCCTATATATATATATCACCTTTATTGCTCTTATTGTGGCGTGCAACCCGATCCTACCTGTCCACCCTTATCACTCCTTGTTGCAGCGTGAAACCCGCTCCTACCAGACATATCATATCAGTTTATTTATGAAAACTTTCACGATTCAGGTCGAGCCTTTCACAACATTTTTGCTTCAACAATCGTAAACAATAAAGTTTACTTCTCATAAACTTCATCACTATTATCTCAAAATGAAACCAACAGGAATGTATATATCTCGTAAAACAATGTCAACCCGTTCAATCTTTATGTTCTACAATGAAACCAAGGAAACAACCGACCCTTTCCAATATATTTGAAACGATACTTAACAATAAGTTAACGAATCCAAATAGACATGTAAACATCAATGATCATAAAACAACTAAGCCAGGAAGTAAATAATTAGAAACGGGGAAGGGATCATGTTTAACAGACAATTTGATGGTGCATACATACTTGTCACCTCACCTATACACCACACACATGCAAATTCACATAGCAATTAAGTTGGGGATTCCTATTTCCCCAAGTCAAGGTTAAACCAAGCACTTACCTCAAAATTGCAGGCCATTCACTGCTCAATTACCGCTTTTCCTTTAGAATTCACCTCCAACACACTCGAATCTTGAGTCTAAAATCAACAACTTTAGCCTCAGTTTTATAGACAGTGTTGACTAATTCATTGTATGAGTCTCTCAATACATGTGTATGAGCCACCCACATTCTGCGAAGGAAACGCAAGTCAGGGCCACCATTAATATTACCATTTCTCTCAAAAACAGCTGTCATTTGTAAGAAGTTGGAATTTAGATCGTCAACATTGCTAACACCAAGAAATTGAAGCATTTGTTTAATGTATATCCCGTTGCTCCGTCGGCTGTCATGTTCAGTACGACGTGGAAATATAGTGGAGACAATAATATGTTGTTCTAATTAGATTTATCACTTTCTTAAACCTTTTTAAAAAGAAGCCGAGCAACAACATATGGACAAGAATCAATCTTCTCCTCGTTATTGCATTTGGCCTTGTTTCTGTGAAACTTGAAAGCTAAAATACAAACCCTAGTCCCAGCTCGTTTGAGTATAAATATAAGTTCTGCTAACCTAATGCTCCCTTGTAGGGTTTATGCAATCTTTTTAGTTATGAGTCCTCGTGATTTTAGGACTCTGTTTAAAAGAAAATCTTAACTCTAAAAATTACTATTTCTCATATTTTCACATAAAAGCTTTCTGGTTTCATGCCCGGACTGCGCATGCAAATCGAGGTAATTAAATTTAATCTTTTTATGGCCAATAAGCCTAGAATGGAGTCTTAATTCATAAAATGACCCTTTGGGTCATCACAAAATGAACCCTAGGTAATATATGTTGTTGTTTGCTACTTGTTGTGGGGGCTACGTACGTGCGAGGTGACGAGAGCCCATACGTAGCTACATTGATGTTACTATCCGGGTAGGCTTAGGTTCACATCATGCTATAGTTGTATTATATGAGCAGTCTCTCGCTTAATAAATTCCTCCATTTTACATTTCTACTTGAGACTAGACTTGCTATTGTAGAGACTTCACGAGTTCATGACTAGTCATAATATAATTTCTCTCCTCTTATTGCACATTTTCGTGATATATATGTTTCATAGAAAGGTTTTTGTTAAACAAAATACACTCACACGTTTATTTGTGAGTAGGGCCAAGGACCCATCAAAGCCTCTTATTCTAATTAGACCGGGACGTTCGGCTCTGCAGGATTTATGTACCACACTCATCATGGAATCATGCGTAATATTTGTCAAGAAGCCAGTATATTCGTGAGTTTTTCCTGATTTGAATTATGACAATCTATTTGATGAGATCCACTATATCTTACATATAGGCTCCGGTTAAGGAGGGAATTTCTAATGGATAGCTTGAGTTCATCATAAAGAGGAATCATACCATGTGTTTTTATACTTGTTTATTTTATTTATTTACTTGGCCTCGTATTTATTTACCTCTTTACTGTACCTGATATTATTGGAGCACTAGTGACTGTCAATGTTGACCCCTCATCACTACTTCTCCCTGGTTAGCCTGGATACTTACTGGGTACACGTGGATTTACGTACTCATACTACACTTGTTGTACATTTTTGTGTTGGTACATTTATGTCTGGAGACCTTGTGAGAGCAGAGACGTGTATTCACGCGGGGAATTAGGTGAGCTGCGTTCCATATGTCGACCTGCAGCTAGCAGAGTCTCTTTCAGAGTGTTTATATTTTTCCTGTCCAATTTGTATTCCGGAAAGATGTTGTATTTTATTTTACGTACCTAGTTGATGCTCATGCACTTATAACACTGGGTTTTGGGGTGACTATGGGTTGTTCTGCAGTGAAATTGGCAAAAATATTATTATTTACTATGTAAATTTCATCTTTTACTATTTAATTGAAGGAAATAGGATTTCAATAATATTAAGAAAAATGAGATTCAAAATAAGTATTTATTGTTGGCTTGCCAGCCAACAGTGTCCGGCGCCATCACGATCTTTGATGGAATTTTGGGTCGTGACAACGTAGTATCAGAGCATTAGGTTCATTTAGGTCTCACGAGTCATGAGCAAGTATAGTAGAGTTGTGGATCGGTACGGACACGTTTGTACTTATCTTCGATAGGCTAGAGGAGTGTTACGAGCACTTCCTTTCTTGATTCCTCATCGTACGATTTGATTCCTTTGAGGCTTATGCCTTTATTTCCTTCATACTCAATCTTATGTGACGTGAAGCACATGTTATCAATTAGGAATCGAGATTGTATTGATACAGCAGATGTGGTGCAAGATGTTTCTCCCTGCGTATTTGATTGGGCTATTATCGTCAACTTACGGAAGAATGATCTGTCATTTCAGCCCAGTATCAGGTTTGCCTATGGTTTTGAAGTTGCGCAGTGATTGTTATGATGATTCGTGCATTGCTATCGCACATGTTGGTGTAATGGTAGGGTGCTTATTCATGGATCGCAGTAGTGAAGGACCTGAAAGGAGGATTTCTCAGCACATAATTTAGAGGTTCAACGTTTATTTCCAGCAAAGGAAAAGCAATCAGACTTTTAATGTTAAGGTTTTGGTTGATGGGGTAACTAGTCTTGGTATTTTCGAACGTGGTGTAATTTTCATCTATGATGTAGTGTTGTTGTTCGTATTTGAAGTATTAGTGTTCGCCGGTGTTATGGCCTCATGATTTGCCTACGAGGCGGGGTGCTTTGAAATGGTGCATCATAAGCGGTTGTCAGAGATAGAGGTGTGTAGCGGTTTTGGTATCGAATTGATGTTTCTAATGTCGATGGATCGAGAAAGATGATCTTCAAGGAGGCTTAGAGTTGGAGGAAATTGGTCAGATCATGTGCCGCAATGATGGATTATGCTTTGAGGCAGTATTTGGTGCGGCGAAGGACGAGGAATGACGTGGCAGAATGAGTCTCAAAATGGTTGAATAACTAGTAGGTCAAGTAAGAAAAGCAGAAGTCGAGCAGTTGCTTAAAGGAGAGGTTTTAACCAAAGTGGGAGAGTGTCAGAGTAACATATGGGTTCTGTGGTAGGATCGCCATACGCCTTGAGGAAAGTTCAAAGCCATTTGGGAATCCATGGTGGATAGTGAATAGGTCTGAGGATTTTATTTAGATGCAACATGACTTCGAGTTTGGAATGCATTTTTGGACTTTTAGCGGATGTCAATGGGGAAGAAGGAATCTTGGTGGGTTACAAGGTTATGTAATTGTAGCTTCAAGCTAAGTGGAGGAGCCCCGCCATCTACGATTGGACTGCTTGGTTATCTACTTGTGCAATTTCTGGTTATCAATGTATTGGTGGGTTATTACGACTAATGAAAGAAAATATCAGTGGTAATTTGAGAAAATGATTTGAGGAACGTGTGTTATTTTTGGCCTTATCGGTTCATGTTAACGTTTTGGGAAGACTCAGAGTATATGCTTCATGTAGATATGATGTATAAGGAAAGGAATTCGACAAGTTGCTTCTTTGAGAGGGTGTTCTTGTGCCAGTAGGCTCTTAGAGTTTGATTATATTCGGGAACAATTCAGAGTGGGTGACTCTCAATAATGGTCCTAATAGGCTCTAATTAAAGTGCGGCGCTTAAGGATTTCGAGTTCGTGGCATAGTTAAGTATCGAGCTTTTGTAGTGGATTATAAAAGGGGTTTCGGGTGTTCTAAGGTATCATCGATTTGCAGTGCAGCATATGGGAGAAAATAACTTTAGATTCATAGAGGAATTATCAGAATGGGTGTACTGGTAGAAGATGTGAATGTGAGCACAAGAAGGGTATGAGAGGTTTCGTGGGTTTTAAAACAATGAGGTCTCATGAATTTGGTCGCTCGGGATGAGTGTGGATTGAGTTCATTATCTTTTGAATGGTGCTATTACTATTTATGAGGCAAGTGCAGACTAAATTAGAAGAACTTGGTAGGGTAGCAATGGTTGAATTGGCATGATGGTGGCAATGATCAGTTCCTTCAGCATGTTAAGTTATACAAGTGATTTATGGTGGTACATACAAGACTTGAAGGTCGCCGTAATTTGATTTTTTGGAGGCATTTGATAATTATGGCCTGTTATGGATAGATGGATCCCGAAAGAGTTATGGCGGTCTAGACCACAACTTGAGATTTATATATTCTACGGTTATGGGAATTCAGCCGCGTGTTGCAATGGTTCTCCTAAAATGAGTTAATTGAAAGGTTTCTATATGATGAAGTATTTATTCTATTAGTGGTTCCGGAGTTACGATGAAATTCGTGTGCTCTCGCTTAGTGGCATGATAGGTGTAGTGAGCGGCATGGGAATTGAAAGTTGAGGATCAAAGTTGCGGTTCGATGTTGGCAAGAATGTCACGAGCTCGAATGAGCAGAAAAGAATTCATATGTTTAGAGTAAGCTAGTATTATCTTTAGCGTCTGAGAACGGTGTCCTCTGTAAGGGGCTTTGTGTACTGATTTATTGATTCTCTTGATTTGCTTTACAACATTAGTATGACTAGTGGTATGGATGTGCAGGCTTTGCTACCTGGTGCTGAGGGTTGTGGGAGCATATCCCACGGGAAGATTGTATAAGTGTGACATGTAGTCACTTGATTGATTAAAAATTGAAGCCAAGTATGGAGATTGTGCAACTGTTGCTAATGTGAAAATTTATGCCCGAAGAGCGCTCTATTCATTTGGCTGCGAACTATGGATGTTTGTTCCAGATTGGACAGTTGTTCTTATATGTCATGGGAAAAAGGGTTTGTGTGAATCCTTGAAAGGTGATTAGCCCAGTATGGTATGGTCAGAATCAGCTTGAGGTCTGTAGGTGGATCTAAATATTAATGTGGGCTTTATATCTGGCTGGATGTGTTCATTTCAGCTTAGCATTGTTTCCAGAGGAATCTTTGGGCCTTGGATGTTATTTCTGCCATCAAATATTTCGTGTAATCTCTATTGTGCCATGTGGGTTGTGAGACGGTATGATTATTCGCACTCGTATCGAGATCCCATGTAGTTTGTGGTGTTGTGGGAGCAGGATGGCTCTCGAGATGCAGGTCATTTATTGCACCTTGAGTTTTGTAATGTATGGTGCTATCTGTCTCTCCACGGATGATATTATTCACTTGGCATGCTTGTGGTCGACATTCGGGTATTTCGTAGGTATGAGCATTCCATCTCGGTAGGTATTTCCTTATAGATTATAGAGTTAGGATTGGGTGGCATGCTGCCACGAGTATCTTGTTTTGATATGGAGGCACGCCACCACGAGTATCATGGTTGGATCGGGTTGCATGCAGTAGTAGTTTGATGTTGAGTACAATTCCCTATGTCTGTTCTTGTGTGTTTTGTTTCTCATTTCCTGATGAAGGTTCAAAACATCTTTTCGATTGTTTAATTAGTTACGTGGGTTGAGTAGTTCTTTCCATTGTTCATTTTCCTTATGTATCACATTCGAGTTTGTGGCATGTCGGTATTTTGTGGCATCATATGCGACTTTTGGCAGTGCCTGAGATGGCTTATTGCCTAACAACTTATATTGGGTGAGATGAGATTATTGGACCTGGGATCAGTGCGATCAGATTTTATGAGGCATATCAAAAAGAGAATATCTTTATTTGGATCACAATGGGGTAATGGTCATAGTCAGAAGGAGGGACTCAATGACTTGTCGACTCGACGATTAGTTATGAAATTCTGCACAGCTCTTCCACCATAGCAGTATTGCAAGAGTTGGAACATGACTTTTACATGTCATGAGGTATGTTGTGGGCATCGGATTCGTGGAATTTTAGCTATTGTAGTCAGCGAATGTTATTTTGGTCATGTGAATCATATGGTGCATGGTATGGATTCAGTCAGGGACACAATCATGTTTTGGTGTAGTGTGTAGTGATTAATACAATGTTCGTGTGTTAGAATCTAGGTTTCAGGGAGAAACTCTGGATGTTTGAATATGGCTCTAAAGCTTGCTAGCTAAGGTAGCTGGAAGGATCTTCAGTCTGGCTCGAGCTAATCTACTAAATTAGGTTGTGGCGGCACGGGTAGGTGCACGGGGTTTTAAACAGTAAATTTGTAAAACTCCGGAGCAGCACTTAGTACGTTCGAGGACGAAAATATGTTTAAGTGTGAGAGAATGTAACAACCCGACCGGTCGTTTTGAGCTCTACTGCGTCGTTCGGTTGTTTGAGGCCTTGAGTAACTTCACTTCAGGTATTATGACTTGTATATACGATTGGAATTGAATTTCGGGAAGTTCGGAGTAGATTTGGAAAAAATATTCTAATTTCGGAAGCTCTAAGTTGGAGAAATTGACTAAGGTTTTACCTTGGAGTAAATGATTTACGGTAATTCTGTTTGGAATTCCAAGCCTGGGAAGAGCTTTGTACGGTAATTCTGGTCTTAGGAGCACGTCCAGATATGGATTTGGAGGTTCCAAGGTCATTTTTGGGTCATTTGGCAAAAGTTTGAAGTTGAGGCTTTTGGAAGTTTGACCGGGAGTGGACTTTTTGATATCAGGGTCGGATTCCTATTCCAGAAGTTATAGTAGTTCCGTAATGTCAAATGTGACTTGTGTGCAAAATTTGATGTCAGTTGGAAGTGATTTGATAGGTTTCGCCATAGGATGTGGAAGTTAGAAGTTTAATAGTTCATTAGGCTTGAATCGGTGCACAATTCGTAGTTTTGATGTTATTTGATATTATTTGAGGTCTCAAGCAGGTCCGTTTTATGTTATGGAGCGGGTCGGTGTGATTGGACGGGGTCTCGGGGGCCTCAGGTGTGTTTCGGATATGTTTGGGTTGTACCGTGCTTTTATTTGATGTTTCAACATCATTTCTTTGGGCATAAAGGGTACCATATTGAGAAAACGACCTTTGATTTATGATTGTACTTAACCAATAGATCTGTATCGTAACTACTAAGCCATAGCAACAAGAATCGTCGAATTCCGATGTCGTATGGGAGAGTTATCCCCATTTTTTATGTCGGGAAAGATTGTTGGTTTCTAGTGCGGACTTTGTTCATCACGAACGCGAGGTGTTCCGCGAATGCGAAAAAGGAAATTTTGGATGACTGGTCAACACAAGGAATTTTTCTTCGCGAATGCGAAGGTTTTCCCTCGAACACGAAGAAGAAAATCGCCTAGATAGTGTTTTAAACCGAGAATTTTAGCATTTTTGGCATATATTGAGTTCTAGAGCTCCGCTTGAGGTGATTTTCATGGTGTTGTTCTCGTATCAACAACGGGGTAAATATCTTACCTTTATTTTTATATTTCTCCATGATTATTTCTGTTGGTTATTGTTGATACCCAATTTTTCCCTATAGTATTTTCAAAATGCATATATTGCTTCAAGAAATTGCATGAGGTGTAACGACCCGACCGGTCGTTTTGTGTTCTAAACCTCCGTTCCCCTAAATGAGACTTCCTGTATTTGCTTTTACTGATTTATAACTTGCGGGGATGGTTAGTTCGAGTTTTGGAGGAGTTTGGGTGGTATTGGAACACTTAGTTCCTTAAGGTTGGCCTTAAAGGCCAAGTTTGACTTCGGTCAATATTTCTGGTAAACGACCTCGGAATCAAGATTTGAAAGTTCCGGTAGGTTTGTACGATGATTTTTGACTTGGTTGTATGTTCGGAACGGGTTTTGGATGACCCTGGAGCGTTTTTCAGCGCCAAATAGTGAAATATGATTCCTTAAGTTCAAAAAATTGAGGTTTGGAACGTGTTTTTGTGTTATCAGGGTCCAAACGGAATTCCGAGACCGACAATAGTTCCGTCATGTCATTTATGACTTGCTTGCAAAATTTGGTGTCATTCCGAGTAGTATTGGTATGTTTCAGCATGTTGAAAACGAATTCAAGAACTTAAAGTTCTTAAGTTGGATTTAGTTTGTTTTCGGGTATGATTCTTAGATTTAGCATTGTTTCGGACGTTCTGAAGGCTCGAGCGAGTCCATATTATGTTTTATAACTTGTTGGTATATTTGGAGGGGACCTCGAGGGGCCCCGGATGCCATTCGGACATCGCGTGAGGCAAGCTAAGTTCAAAAAGAGTTGCTGGTGCATCAGATCTGGTTTGACCGCACCTGCGAAGTACCAGCCGCAAGTGTGAGACCGCAGGCACGGTCGAAGACTCGCAGGTGCAGCCTTAGAGGGGTTTTCCAAGTTCCGCAGGTGCGGGCCTTTTCCCCCCAAAAGCGGAGCCGCAGGTGCGGGCTCCCTTCCGTAGGTACGACCCCTACCCTCCTTCCCTTATTCCGCAAGTGCGAGCACTGGCTCGCAGATGCGAGATAGCAGGTGCGGTCCTCGAGCGCAGGTGCAAAGGTCATGGAAGCAGTGAGGTCGTTTTAACTACGGGACATAGACATTTTTAGGCCAGTTTATTGTATCTTTGGGCGATTTGGGGAGATTCGACCTAGCATTGCGAGGTAAGTAATTCCTACTTAAAAGTGAGTTTAATACTTGAGTTTTGGGAAGATTAACACAAAAAAATTAGTGGAATCATGGGTTTAGAGTAAAACCTAGGCTTTTGATAAAAATAAGATTTATCAAGAAATTTGTTATGGAATCATGCGAAACCCATATAGTATTGATCCTTAGGCTATGAGTAACCATTTCCCTTGAATATTTCCAAAATCCGAGCATGTGGGCCCGGGGAGTTCATTTTTGGATTCTTGCAACTAGAGTGGGGTAACCGTTTAAATAGGAGAATTGTGAACTTTTGTAACATAGATTGACTTATTTATATAATGTTGGCTAGTTTCGAGTTCTTGGGCGACGAATTCGGAAATTCGGACTCATTCTTGACCCGGGAAGTAGGCTTGAAACGAGGTAAGTCTCCTTTCTAACCTTGTAAGAGGGAATTTGTCCCCGTAGGTGAAATAATGAATTATATGCTACTACTTGTGGGGATACGCACGCACGAGGTGATGAGAGTCCATGCGTAGCTACTATTATATTTATGTCGGGGGAGTTTAGGATCCACAAGCATGCCTTAAGTGTCTTATTTTGTAATCTTAAGGATAAATTTAGATTTCTTAGCATCATCAAAATATTAAATGGATATATAAGAAGGTTACACGTCATCATTTAATTTATTGGATTTCCCTTGGAAGAATATCCCCAAATAAACCGCTGAATTTTCTGTTGAATGTGCGTATATATATGAGTACCTGAGTCACATAAATAATTCGCGAGTGGGGTAACTCTATTATTTATATTGACCGCGTCGCATGTACGATTCGCGAGCAGGGGTAATAGATGCATCTACGGTTCGTGTCGTTCGACCCTTTGGTAGTGTACATTTATTGTATCGTTAGATCGGCCGTACGTTCACGGCATGTTATGTATTTTCTAATTGCTTGGTGCTTCTATGGGTATTTAACTATTCATTTCCTGGAATATGAATTAGTAACATGTACGGTAGGGAACTTGACACACAAAGGTATCTATAGGGAGATTTCATGTTCCTGTCTTTACTACTTATTCATAATTGCCATTCTTGCTTAGTCTTATGTTTAAAACATATTATTTTGGCCCTAGTAAGTGTCAATTCGACCTCTCGTCACTACTTCTCCGAGATTAGACTGGATACTTACTGGGTACATGTTGTTTATGTACTCATGCTACGCTTCTGTACTTAATTGTGCAGGTTCTGAGGCAGGTGCATCTGGTTGTTAGTCCAGAGCTCGCACTTTACTTCTCCGGTTCGAGGCTTCACAGTGAGCTGCTTCTCCTGATGCCGTATAGAATCACTCTGGAGTCATCTCTTTTGCTATTATGTCTATGTCATCTCAGACAGTAGGATAGTTATTATTTCTTCTGTTTCCTCTCTACTAGATGCCTGTAGACTTGTGACACTAGTTCCTGACACACACATTGGTAGACCATTCTATTGGAAATGTAATTAATTAAAGAATGATTTTTCGGGTCTTCGTAATCTGATTTCCCTGCTATTGTGTTATATTCCATGCGTACTGTTAAAAAAACATTCATTTTTAAACATGNATACAGTACCAAGAGGCACGGTTCTGTAAACCCACAAACTTATCAGCCACGGGAAATTCAACTTGATCAAAACGGGAGAGAGGCACGGTCAGAATGAATCTAGACAAAGCTACGAGCAGATTCATTGACCCACAATTGATTACTCGAACGTTATGTAACTGAACCCCAATTACCGTTATCCTTTGTAACGCCTCATTAATGTCATAATTAGTCATTAATTAGTAACCATAGCAAGAGTCGTACGTTGTAAGAATCTCCTATATAAGGGAGGGGAATATAATATAGCTTGTAAAGGCATTTGATTCTCGAATGCAATCAACTCTATATTTCTGCAATATTGTCTATTATTTATTTCCATTATCTTGATTATCAGTAACCCGTATTCATCTGAAAAATATACTTTAGTCAAAGAGTCTAACTCTTTGGTTAAATAAATTGGTTCCGTTACCGGGAACCTGATAATCTTTGTCTACTTTTCAAGCGATATCCTCTGAATTATGTCAAACCCCAACGACATCAACCAACAAAGGAGTGGAACCCCGATTCCATCACCTTCAGGAACCCCACGTGGTTCGAGGGAACAAACACCAGAAAGATCCAATAACAAGAATGGTGATAATGATCGAACTGTGGAACAAGATCGTGTAAAGAAAATGATTGCAGAGTATGTGAGCCAAGCTTTGCAAGAATTTGAGAGAGGATTACCGACAGCGTTACCTACACTGCCGACGCCACCCCCTAATAACACCATCGCCATGGAAAATCCTCAATCTGGGTTGGCAAACTCAGG
>ML370667.1:20776-66478 GCA_005239525.1 Nicotiana knightiana | reverse complement strand
TATATATATATATATATATATATATATATATATATATATATATTAAAAAATCAATTGTCTTGGGCGGGAAAGAATAATCTCAAATATACCGACCGATTTCGGTCGGTATATTTGATATTTTTTAATTAAAACTTATTAAATGCAAGTATGACCAGGTCTTGATCAAAGATTGACCAATTTCCGATCGACATCGGTCGGAATTTTTAAATCTTTGTTGCGGGGCCACTATTTCCGACCGATAGTGGTTGGTATATTTGTCAGGAATATTGTCTTTGACTTTTGCGACCAGTTTACTTAATTTCCGACTGATTTCGGCCGGTTTTATTTCCGACCGATTTCGATCGGTATTATGTGGACAAATTTTGCCAGTTTTCTAGTAATGCCAATCGATATTTACAAGCCTCTTGACATTGATAAGAGATATAGAGAAGCTTCAAGCTTTCCTAGATCTGAAGGACAAGGAAAGAAGTTATGTTTGAAGGAGTTGAATATAATTATGAGGACTTTGAGAATGTGATTGATATGCGTGAGCGGATGGTTGATAAGGTATATATATACAGATTAACTCAGCTTAATTGTATGCTCTTTTGATTTTCTAAAAAAAACATCAGAATTAATGTTTAAACAAATCGATTGATGATGTTTTAGCTAAACAACTCCAGGTAGTTAAACAATCTAATGTTGTTTGTACTGCATACTTAACTATATCGTTTTCTATTTTATTTGCACCATGCATGTTTATGGAGTATTGGCACTAGTATATGTCGTTCCCCAGACAGTAGACCAATACTGATTTGATATTAGATTGTAGTTTTTTCCCAAAAGTTCCTGACAGACCTTCATTACTAGATATATATGTTGGCTGTTTTGATGAAGTATGCTACTAGTGCATTTCTCTATAAGCTAATTAAATACGTACAACGGGTATTCACTATTTTAAACCTGCATGGATCAAAAGAATTTTGTTTTCCTGATTGATGAGCAAACGATACAAGTGCAACATGAAAGAGTTCGAAGATGATATATGTTTTAGCAAATTAAAGTGTGTACTACCTGATACTTCCGAAATTCATCCAATAAAGTGAAAAGTTTCCTATAAAAGAAATTTGGGATTATAAACGTACGTGTCCTAGCCGATCAGCCTGTCGAGGATATTCATTAATGTTCATCGACCACTTGAGTGATCACCAACAACACGAACCATAAAGTATCCATGTGTTTGTTGATGTTGATATTGGGAAAATTTGGAAGAATTACGGCCTTGTCACTTGGTCCAACGACCTAATAAAAAATAGTTCAAATTTGAAATCCTTAGCCTTTTTGACCAGGTTGTACATAACATGAAAGAAACTTATCAACCTTTAGCCCATATTAATTATTTTAAGGATTATATTCAGTTTTCACTTTTATTTTTATTTATTCTCTCTTTTCTCACGCCATTCCTGTCTTTTTCTCTCTACTTTCTATTGCCCAAACATACCATAAAAAGTGGAGAGGACTTGAAATTTCTAAAGACAATGGATGGGAGCTTTTGCAGATAAGAATCCTCGTTTTTTTAATGGATTTACTATTTTATTTTGTTTCTAATCCCTCTCTTCCAACAAAAGGTGGTTGCAATGTATGAAAATTAAAGAATAGAAGTTCACCACTGAAAGCCATTCAAAGTTTGGTTTTCGAAAATAGAATATTTTGGGTTTGTTAGTTGTTTGGATTGGATGTTGTTCCAATTGTGGGACGCTACCTGTGGCACACAAAACAGAACGTTGAAAAGATGAGGTCCAGGGCCAGCGCCCCACACTTCCCTGGACGCTCAAAATGCGAACATGTCCTATTTCGACCGGGACAAGTTTATTTCGGTCCTACACGGTCCCAACTCGTATAAAAGGGGTTCTAAACCTAATTTGAAGGAGATCTAACATACTTTGAAGGAGAATAGACGTGGAGGAACACACACCACGCTTGGAAGAGGCTTTCAACTAGTTTTTCTTCTCCTCTCCTCCTTTAATTTCATAGTTTCTTTGTTCTAGAGTTTTGGGTGCTACATGAACGTTGTAGTTTGAAACATGAATTGTTCTTGTTATTTTATCATATTGATTTATTTATTCAATCTTGTAATTAATTATTTGATTGCTTGATCACCATTTGAATACTATCTAGGAATCTAGGATTGAACTCGGGAGATGGAATTCTAGATTGCATACAAGATTGAGTAGAGCAAGATCTTAAGTCTGAGTGGGAGGCGGATTTGCGGTTAGGATAAGAATATACCTAATCGCCTTGGTTGGTTACTATACAGTAATTACTAATGCGTTCTTGTTAATTCTAATTCTATAGGAATATAGGTGTTAGATTAGTTTGAATAGGCGAGTAGTACTTCAGGAGAAGGCTACGAGCAATATTAACCCTGTCAACTAATAAACCAGATAAATTAATTAGGCGATTTAGGTGGAGAACTCAACGGATTGTTAGCTAACCCATAGCTCTAGAATGTTGTCTCTAAAATTCGCCAACTTGTTTTTTTAATTTCTTAGTCTGCTATTCTAGATTAGTTGTAGTTAAATACCCATACTTTAGGAATTGCTTAAATAGATTAATTATTTGGGTTTAATTTAGTTGATAGTTAATCACAACTCCCTTTGGGTACGATATCTGGACTTATAATCCTATATTACGTGTCGACCATGTATACTTGCGTGTGCGTTTCAGAGCAACAAGTTTTTGGCGCCGTTGCCGAGGACTTAGAAATTAACTATTTTACTAGATTGAATTTTTACTTTTTGTCTATTAATTTTTTAAATTTTAGCTTAGTTTAATATTTTACTATCTTTGTTGATATGGATCTTGGAATGATAATTGCTCGAATATTTGTTTTTCTTATTATGGTGATCCTTGTCCATATTGTGGAGGACAACACTTGTGAAAAAATTGTGTATCTCAATCTTATGTGTGTAATTTGTGTAATGTGTGTGGTGGTCAAGGTGGCCATTGGGATGATTGTCCTAATTATTATTATCCTTCCTAGTGCTCTTATTATGATACTTATAATAATGTTTATGAGTTTGATAGGAGCAATGAAGTGGAGGATATGAAACGTGTTGCTCGTATTATGGACATGATGAGGCAAGTAGCCAAGAACAAGATGAAAATCAAAACACTATACAAAGAATTAGTGCAACAATCATGAGAATGAAGGCCGAGGCAGAAGAATTGGCTAAAGAGAGTGAGTTCCCACAAGAAGATAATTTTGAAGAAGCATATATAGTGAGCCAATCTTTGCTAGAGGAACAAGCTCAGCTAATAAAATTTCATGAGTCTCTCCGTGATGATCTTTCAAATATGATTGAACAATTGATAGAAGGAAAAACTGAGCTCAGACAAGAGATAGACCAATTTGGCTCAGATATCCATGACCTGCAGACTAAATTGAATAAAAAGGTTGAGGCATCTGATGGCCTACAACCAATTGTTGTAGATACTGGCCAACTTATGGAGCAAAAAGAGAAATCCCAACTATTCGACCAAATTATTAATGATGCCAAGGTTGACGAAGTGTGCAAATGTGAGGATGTCAAAAGTGAAGCCATTCTAGAGTTGGAGCGCATTGGACCTCATTCTAACCATTTTTCATTTTGCTTGGTTGGTGACACGAGAATTGATCCATTTGAGCATATGGAGGAGTCAATGGATGAGGAACAAAGTGTTTATATTCTGAAATTTGCCATACCAAGGAGACAAAACGACATCCCGTGCTTAAGGGCCAAGAAGTGCAAAATGCGATACCTATTGTTTGGTACCTTTAGTTTTACACCACCGCCCCAGGAACGTGACAGAAAATCGATGCAAAATTGGGGATGCAATTCATATCCTCAGTGGAAGGAAAAGTGGTGAAGTGATGACGTCGAGCCACGGCTATAAATAAGGGCTTGTTCAGAGGCAACCCATTTCTATTTTTTTCTTTTTCTTTTTGTTTATTATTATTTTTTTATTGTGTCACTTTGTATAAATAAGGTACTTTGTATTGTTATTTTTTTCTTGTTGTATTAATTTTGTAGTGATGTTTTATTTTGTAGGATTTTAAACATAGGGAGCAAAGCCATAGGAAGTGTGCAAAAGTGAGCCATATGGTTGGAACTAAGTGTGGGGTACTTGCACAAAGTATAACAATCGGGAGAAGTCTGAGTACCTCGTGAGCTTCTAATTCTTCGGCCTTTGTCCTACTAGGGAGTCTCTTTTACCTTCTTGTTATTTATAGTGTGCATTGAGGATATTGCACAATTTTAAGTGTGGGGTGGAGGATATCTGGGTCATTTTCTGTGCTGTCTTAGCTTAGTTGTAGTAGAGTGTAGTAGTTTTAATTTAAAGAAAATGAGAAAAGTAGAAATATTAGACTTCTCCCGACGATGGATCTCATTCGACAGGTTTCTTGAGGGATTTAAGTCTAAAGAAAAAAGACAAAAAGATATTCTTTTGCGAGGTAGTGTAATAATCCCCCCTTGGTTTTTCTTTATGCCGCGGTTCTTTTCCAAGGGTTTTATTTGAATTGGGTGTAGTTAGTTATATTTTTTAAGGACTACTTAGGAGCCAATGTGCTGTGATTAGAATTGGAGCAATATCTATTGACTTTGTTATGCCTTGAAAATAGTGAATACTTTGGTCGTGACGCTTAGGCTCAGCTTTTGACTCTTGTATAAGTACCTTAAATTGTATAATCTTAACTTTGCTTAACTGCTTTGACTAGAGTGTCTTGATGATTTCAATCCTGAGTAGGTTATGTGCCATCTGTGTGTGAGGTTCGTGTGTCATTCTGTGCATTGCATTTGATATTTAGAACTTGCCCCGTGTGTTTGCAAAGCGAAATAGTAGTTTTGTTCAGTTTTGGAAGTGATATAGGCGTTTCATTGTTGAACCAATTATATATTTTACTCGCCTTATTGGTATGTATCGCAGTTAACCCCTTTGATCATGTAATCCTATTTCTTTGGCAACCATATTACAACCCTTACCCATTTGTTTTAATTAACCATCTATTTGAACCTTTTCACCTCTCATGAGCACTTGAATTGTAATGAACTTTGTAAAAGTTAAAGTGTGGGGTGCTGGTTTGGCTTTTGACTGGAGTTAGTGAAATAAGGAGAAAGGTGCAATGTATTGAAAAAGTAAGAGCCACTTGAATTGAAAAAAAACAAAAAAAAAGTAGTTGTATTGTGTGAAAGATATTCCTTGATAATGGTGACTCTAGATGTAATTGTGCTTAAAGAAGTATGGAGATAATTTATATTGGTGTGAAGGTGGAGTTATGGTTTGACATAAGTGTGGGGTTTTAAATGTAAAGTGTATGTATTAAAGTGCATAGGGAGGTGTAGTCACTCATATGTCTAAATGTATCTACCCGTCCTGCAGCCTACATTACAACCACATAAAGTCCTAATTGATCATTGATTGAATGAGCTCGATTAGTAGAGTAGTACACCACGGGCAAGCCTATGGTTCATCTTTTGTGGCATATGAATTTTGTTTCTGAGAGTGAGTGAATTCTTTCTATATTGAGTTCCTAATTATTCTTGAATTTTATGTGTGTGGAACTACCCTCTTTTGTTGTGTGAGGGAACTTGATTCCTGAAGGAAAGGTAATGTTGTTGACCTTTATGTTAGAGTAAGTAAGCAGGTTATGAAAATGCATGGTGCTTGTGAGTCAAATCTTGAGGTGAGGAGTTACACTATTGTGATTATTCTATTTTAAATATTCTTGGTATGATGAGTTATGAGAGTTGTTTAAAAAGGATGTGTTGTTGTAAAGTGTAGAAAGTTGCTCGAGGACGAGCAACCGTTTAAGTGTGGGATGTTGATTTTTGGCTTAATTTATGCATATTTTGATGTATATTGCCTCACATTTTGCTCATGTCTCGTAGATTTGAGATGTATAATATAATAATCTGTGGTAATTTGTGGTATTTCTATGTGTAGGAATCATTCTGATGCAATTTGGAAGGGCGCGAATTGGAGTGAAATTGGAAAGAAAAGGCAAAAGTGAAAATTTGAAGGCCACAGGCAGCGTGGGGCGCTACCTGTGTCACACAAAACAGAATGTTGAAAAGATGAGGTCCAGGGCCAGCGCCCCACACTTCCCTGGACGCTCAAAATTCGAACATGTCCTATTTCGACCGGGATAAGGTATTTTCGGCCCTACACGGTCCCAACTCGTATAAAAGAGGTTCTAAACCTAATTTGAAGGATATCCAACATATTTTGAAGGAGAATAGAAGTGAGGGATCACACACCATGCTTGGAAGAGGCTTTCAACTAGTTTTTCTTCTACTCTCCTCCTTTAATTTCATAGTTTCTTTATTCTAGAGTTTTGGGTGCTACATGAATGTTGTAGTTTGAAACATGAATAGTTCTTGTTATTTTATCATATTGGTTTATTTATTCAATCTTGTAATTAATTATTTGATTGCTTGATCACCAATTGAATACTATCTAGGAATCTAGGATTGAACTCGGGAGATGAAATTCTAGATTGCATACAAGATTGAGTAGAGCAAGATCTTAAGTCTGAGTGGGAGGCAGATTTGCGGTTAGGATAAGAATATACCTAATCACCTTGGTTGGTTACTATACAGTAATTACTAATACGTTCTTGTTAATTCTAATTCTATAGGAATATAGGCGTTAGATTAGTTTGAATAGGCGAGTAGTACTTCAGGAGAAGGCTACGAGCAATATTAACCCTGCCAACCAATAAACCAGATAAATTAATTAGACGATTTAGGTAGAAAACTCAACGGGATTGTTAGCTAACCCATAACTCTAGAATATTGGCTCTCATTGAATTTGTCTCTAAAATTCGCCAACTTGTTTCTTTAATTTCTTAGTCTGCTACTCTAGATTTGTTGTAGTTAAATACTCATACTTTAGGAATCGCTTGAATAGATTAATTGTTTGGGTTTAATTTAGTTGATAGTTAATCACAAGTCCGTGTGGGTACGATATCTGGACTTACAATCCTATATTTCTTGTCGATCACGTATACTTGCGTGTGCGTTTCAGAGCAACATGTATAATATTGTATAATAACGTATATGGGTGTATAAACACCTCTTATACACTTGTATACAAGCGTCTGTAGACGAACTTCTTCCACGATTTTCAGTTGCAATTCTTGTTCAAAACCAGTCCAAATCTCCATTAAATGACTTCAAATGTTATATACAACCTCCTTTTACTATTTCTAGCAAGTCTAAATAACACCCACTCCAAATATTTCGCAAAACCAAATTCAAAATTTAAACCCACTTATTTAAGCTTGTTCAATAATGGTGGGCCAATCCAAATCTTCATTATATGACTTCAAGTTTTATATATAATATCTTTATACTATTTCTAATAAGTCTAAACAACATCTACTCGAAATTTCTCATAATACCATATTCGAAATTTAAACCCACTTATTTAAGCGTGTTCAACAATGATGGATTATCTTAAAAATTTAATTATCACCCCCCAAATGGATTTGGTTTGTTAGAACTAATGCTTGAGTCATAATTACTGATTCAAAAATTATATTAAAAGCTTGAGCATTTAAAAAAAATTGAATAGTTATTTCGAGAATCTATTTGAAATTTGATATTGAATCTTATCCTATTATTCTGGGCTATAGCTTTGCAAAGTTAAATATATGCCACTTAATTGTAATATATGTGTGTGTTGTATTTATGTGTAATACCCCTGGAAAATTTTGCGGTGGATCTTTTTGTTGGACTATTTCTGAATATGGAGGTATGATGTCTATAGATGGATAATTTATAATATGCTATGGACATACAAAATTCTTGCTATTGGTTGTCTTTTTTATGATGTTTATATATGGTTGTTTACTAAAACAATGTTTACCTTGAAAACAGGTTTTAACAATTATATTTGATGTGTGGTTCTAATAATATGTGATTTATTTCAATACTAGTAAATAAGCAAGAAATATTAAGTGTAAGTAAGAAGAAATGATAACCAAACCAATGTTGTCAAATGAATGGGGTCCTCGAGCTTGCTAGCCTCGGGGTCTCGAGGTTAGATAATAGCAATAAAGTATGAACAATAAATGAAGAGCAATAAAGATGAAGAATAATCTTGAGCACAGTAAACGAGAAAAGCAGAGTAGAATGTTCTATAGCAGTGAAGGATGATGTTTACAAATGATTGGAGTCCCCTTTATATAGGAGGGGAAACACCTTTCTATTTACAGTAAAAACTCCTATTGGTACAACTGTATAAGCGCCTAGTACGGATTTGTACGAACCAATCCTGAGATTTACGCCTTGACCTATATGCCCTTGAGGAATTCCCGCTTTTCTTAAGTGTCATCGAGATTATACTGTCTCGGGGTAGGCCATGTCAGGCCTTCGATTTACTCTCTCGAGGTGTCCATTTTCAAATCGGGCTCGACCCTCACTTCGAGTCATTCGAGCTCGGGCTCAGGTCGCAATTTAGACTTCGGGATCGGGTTCTCCGATTCGACCATATACAGATAGTCCCCGCATTTATTAGAATGAAAAGATAAGAAACATTTTGATTCTCGACCCTTCGATGATCCAATCATGATGTCAGTCGCGTGAGGTCAGCGGTTGGCGTGACTGAAAAGCCGTGAAAAGGTCACGTACAGTTTTCGAAAACCATTGATTGATAAAGGCTATTGGCTGTCCATTTAGCTTCTTTAACGCGTTAAGACAACCTCTATAAATATTCCAATCCTTCACTCTTCAAAATTTTACTTTCTACAATATCTTCAAATCTTCATCAACTCCTCTTTGTATCTGCTCATTCCCTAACCAGCTTCTTCTTCTTCTTCCTCTGAATTTTTACAGCAAAAATGGCGATAACTTCCAAGACAGTTCCCCAAAAAGAGAAATCCCCTTCGTCTTCACGCTCGTCTAAAAACAAAATGGTGGTACCTCCTCACATTGAGGAGTGTACCCCTGAGCCTTGTGATACGTCTTCTAATTTCAAGGTCGACAAACCTGCCTCGGTTGCGGAATGATGTGAACCCATGTCTCGGTATATCAGCTTAATAACCAAACTCGAACAAGTGAGGGCGAATTGCCGTTGGGGGAAGGAAGTACAAGTAGAAATCCATTCACCTGAAGAGGACATAACCACTTACAAAGTAGGTTACCTAAGCGTATACACATACCCATTCAGCTTAGGTCCCGTAGAACCTTCTTTACCCCTTCTAGATCCAGTGATTCTCGACTTCTGTCGAAGATATCGGGTGACGCTTGGCCAAATTTACCCTTCTTTTTGGATAATTGTTCACCTAATTAGATACTTCTCGAACAAGATCGAGGGGATGCATTTTACCCTCGACCATCTTATCAGGCTATACAGCCCTCGCCTCTATCGAGGTGCCTGATAAAATTGCAACGTCGAGCGTCAAAGTCTTTCTTTGCTAGCATCGACGAAGATAAAGACCGAGGGTGGATGAGCCGCTTCGTTCGAGTCAGGACCTCCGACTTGATTCCTGCTGAAATGATTCTATTCCCCGAGGAATGGAATATGAAGTGTAAGTATAGACTCATCGAGCATGTTTTATTAATTAAAAGCTTTCTCTTTCTTTCGAACTAACTCCCTTTTGATACTGCAGCTGTCGATTGGTACCAGGTGCGGTTAAGGACCTCCCGGGTTGGGTTCGGCAAGTAGCTTCCACCTCCACATATGCCGAGCGCGTTTGGTACGACTTGGCTAAAGGCCGATTGGAGGCCAAAAATCACGGTGAGTTTTTACCATTGACATATTTGAATCCCTTAGTGAAATACCCCTTGGCAATACTTTTAACTTTGTGCTTGTGTAGGACTCGGGGTTGCCGTTTCAATGAGGGAGACCCCACCTGGCGAGGTAGAGACCCAAAAACCTGCAAAGGACAAGAAGAGAAAGAAAGATACACCGGCAGAGTCCCCGAAACCAAAAAAGACCAGGCTTCAAAAACCTAGGGCCGATACGGTGGCCTTGAGTACCGAAGTTGTTGCAAGTGTTCGTGCTGAGGACGAAGAGGAAGATGAGACTTAAGGCGAAGGTGATGCCCTCCCGTTAGTAACTCGGAGGGGAAGCGGAGCTGATGCTTCAAAGGCTGCTACACCAAAGGCTGCCGAGGTGGTTCAATCTCGAGGTGAGGGGATCTCCGAAGGGAGTTCGGGCACAGTCCCCGAACCGACTGGGACCAAAACGTGTCTTGTGCTGAAAAGCACTTAGTAGATGAATCCGAAGAACCCAACCCCGAGGCTCCTCGAAGGAAAGAGAAGGCCCCGATTAATCCACTCGGGGTAATTGACGTGGATGACTCTCCACTGGGCCTGACTTTTTCTGAGGGGCAAATACGTGATGCCCAAGATATGAAGACACCCAACTTCGGAACATCCCATGGGGAGAATGCTATCTTCGGCGAGTGACTCGCTGGGGTTGATGAAGGCCCCGACCTTGACGCCTTGTTCATCTTTGAAGAGGTCGAGAAGCTTCCGAAATAGGTAATCTTTGACTTTAAAACTATATTTTGAGTTTGGTTCTTGCCCTTCCGACCTCCTTCCTTTATGTTTTAGGCCGTGATTCTCTTCGACCAAGCCTTTTCCAAGTCACGAGCTGAGCTAGCCCATTACAAAGATGAGCTTAGGAAGCTTATGTCAGAGTCAGATGAACTCAAGGCTCTTTATGCCAAAAGAGAGGGGGAACTCAACGACCTTCGAGCACGTTCGGAGAAGGTGTCCCAAGAGCGGGTCGGGTTCATCGAGCAGGTAACATAGCCTTTGTGGGCTTATTTTATGCATACTTGTTTTGGTGTCTAATATTTTATCTCGATTTTTGAAGCTCAAGCAGAAGGACGATCTGGTGGGGCAGATTCGGGAGGAACTTAAGGTCAAAGATGCTGAGATCCTCAGGTTGAAGTAACATACGGATGATCTGGCCTTCGAGTTGGATAATCTTCGGGAAAATATTGACCTCGGCTAAGCACCAACTTAAGAGTGCAAAAGAGGAGAGCCGCAAATATAAAGAGCTTCATGCTGAGTCGGCTGCTAAATTGTCCAAGGTCATGTCTGAAGCTGATGCAATCATGTCTACATATCATACTGATGCTGCTGCTGCTGCTGCCAATGCTCGGTCTAAGAAGGCATCTGACGTAGCTGAGCTTAAATTAACACGTGCCATCAATCAAGCTCGGCTGAATATCGAAGGCAAACCCTCGAGGAGGTGCACGCCAAAAGCTTTGATCTTCTACCGACATCGAGAAGGTGAAGGCCTTGGAAGAAGAGGCAGCGTCATTGCTCTCTTCCGATGAGGATTTTTCCAGCGTCTCCGAGAGTGGGAGGGGATGAAGACGAAGTCCCCGAGGAGGAAGAGGCCGGCAAAGGTCAGGTTGTCGAAGGTCAAGCCATCGAAGATGCAGCTCCTGAGGAAGCTACCTCCGATCGAATGACCCCGATAGTAGACTAAGCTTCTTTCGTTTCCTTCTTTTGTGTAAGGGCTTCGTGTGGTATCTTTGTAAACATACTTTTGGACCATAATTTGTATATAAATAATCTTTTGTTTCATCTTCGTTTTGTGTTACTTTCCATTTTGTCTTTTATTGAGGAATGAATTTTGTTGACGGTCAGCTTTATTTTGGACCTGGAACATAAAACCCTTAGGTTTTATGTTTTGAACAATGATCGATAATAGGTGACCACTTAAGGTCCGATCTTTTAGCTCGGGACTTTCGAGTCCGAACTGGGAAAGGTCTCGAGCATGGTGTGCTTCGGCCTTTAAGTTCTTTAAGTATTGGCCCTTAGGCTTTAATATATCGCCCCTTATGCTATTTTAGGTTATACCTTAGGCTATTTTAAGTTGGCTCTTAGGATCTTTAGATTGTCCCTTAGGCTCTTACATATCGGCCCTTAGGCTCTTTTTAGATATGGTCAATTCGACCTCTAAAATGGCTACAATTTTCCCTCTTTCTGGATAAAGACTTAGTAAAAGTTTTGTTATGCCTTGGCATGTTTTTATATTCGTTCGACTTTTTGATGGTTTGCCTGTTTGGAACCTCGTTTGTAAGTCGAGGTTTATTGAAAAGAAGCATTGAATACTTCTTGAATTTTCCTTCGGTAGCATATAGGTGTTGCCTCATTAAAAACCTTGCCGGTAAAACCCATTTGGGATAAAACCCAATCTAAGGGAAAAGAGTGCAACACATGCTTTAAAACCCAAGGTCTTCGAGTTGAAGGGTGCCTATTCGAGGTTGATTGAAAAGAAGCCTTGAATACTTGTTGAATTTGCCTTAGGTAGCATATAGGTGTTTCCTCGTTAAAAACCTTGCCGGTAAAACCCATTTGGGATAAAACCTGATCTAAGGGAAAAAAAGTGCAACACATGCTTTAAAACCCAAGGTCTTCGAGTTGAAGGGTGCCTATTCGAGGTTGATTGAAAAGAAGCCTTGAATACTTGTTGAATTTTCCTTAGGTAGCATATAGGTGTTGCCTCATTAAAAACCTTGCCGGTAAAACCCATTTGCGATAAAACCCGATCTAAGGGAAAAAGAGCGCAACACATGCTTTAAAACCCAAGGTCTTCGAGTTGAAGGGTGCCTCGATATCTCCAATCGAACACCTGTAAGGAGTTAGTATAAAATATAAACATAAAGGGGAGAAGGTCATACCTCAGCAATAATAATGTTTGAGCAATGATATATTGCAATTGTTTGGTAGTTGCTCGCCTTCCATGGTGCCGAGTTTATAGGATCCTTTGCCCACGACTCCGAGGACATGGTATGGTCCCTCCCTATTAGGGCCTAGCTTCCCTTCATTTGGGTTACGAGTATTTAGGGTGACCTTCCTTAGAACTAAGTCCCCGACTCCGAAGTAGCGGGGGTTTATTCTTTTGTTGTAGTAGCTTTCGATCCTTTGTTTTTGAGCGGCCATTCGAACTAATGCGGCTTCACGTTTTTTATCTAGTAGCTCGAGGGAAGTGTTCATGGCCTTGTTGTTCGAGTCCTCGGTAGTATGTTGAAATATGACGCTTGGTTCCCCGACCTCGATTGGAATCAATGCGTCGGACCCATATACCAATGAAAATGGGGTCTCCCCCGTGCTTGACTTTGACGTTGTTCGATATGCCTATAGTACCTCGGGCAACACTTCTTTCCATTTCTCCTTTGCATCATCCAACCTCTTCTTTATGTTTTCGATGATGGTTTTGTTTGTGGATTCGGCTTGACCATTTGCACTTGGTGATAAGGCGTTGCTAGGATTCTTTTGATTTTATGATCCTCGATGAATTTCGTCACCTTGCTACCGATGAACTGCTTCTCATTATTGCATGTTATCTCGGAGGGAATCCCTAACCAACTTATGTAGTTGATGACTTCTTTTTCTCTTATCTTCTCAAAGGCCTGCGCTTCTACCCATTTTGAGAAGTATTCAGTCATAAATAGGATAAGTCTAGCTTTACCTGGCGCCGTTGGTAGGGGGATGACGATGTCCATCCCCCATTTCATGAACGGTCATGGGGATAAAACCGAGTGCAGTTGTTCACCGGGTTGATGAATCATCGATGCAAACCTTTGGCATTTGTCAGATCTTCGAACGAACTCCTTTGTGTCTTTTCCTATGTTGTCCCAATAGTATCCTGCTTTGATCACCTTCGAACCAAGGAATCGGCACCAGAGTGATTCCCACAAGTTCCTTTGTGGATTTCTAATAGCACGTAATCAGTGTCCCCTGGTCACAAGCACACTGCCAGTGGTCCGTAGAAGGTCCTTCTATACAATGTTCCATTTTCATCGAGTGCAAATTGAGCTGCCTTGGCTCGGAGGGCCCTTGATCCCTTCAGGTCCTAGGGGAGCTTCCCATTCTTCAAGTAGTCGATGTACTTATTCCTCCAATCCCACGTTAGGCTTGTTGAGTTGATTTCCACGTGGCCTTTTTCGACCACTAACTTTTTCTCGAGGTACATGGACCAATGTCCACTCTTTGAAGCGATGCAATGTCACCAGAAGTTTTTCTAAGTATCTTTGCATCCTATCCTCTCAAACCTCAAAGCTCCCATTCACTTGGTCTATTACCAAAAGGGAGTCACATTTGGCCTTGATGACCTCTTCTCATAGGCTCTTGGCCAATTCGAGACCTGAAATCATGGCCTCATACTCGGCCTCATACTCGGCCTCATTGTTAGTTAATTTCAAAGTTTTTATAGATTGTCTAATGATGCTGCCCGGTTTTATGACATGCGGAGCCCAAACCCTTTCACATTCGAGGCACCGTCAGTGAAGAGGGTCCACACCCCCGATGATGTTCCCATTTTTAGCAAGAGTTCCTTTTCTACTTCGGGCACGAGGGCAGGCGCAAAATCGGCCACGAAGCATGGCAAGGTTTGAGACTTTATAGCCATTCGGGGTTGATATTCGATATCATACCCTCCGAGTTTGGTGGCCCATTTCGCCAATCGGCCTGATAATTCGGGCTTATGCAGAATGTTTCGAAGTGGATATGTAGTTAATACACATATTGGATGACATTGAAAATATGGTTTCAACTTCCTAGATGCGCTTATCATTGCAAGGGCTAATCTTTCTAAATACAGATACCTGGTTTCAACATCTCCTAGGGTCCGACTTACATAATAGACAGGAAATTGTGTACCTTGATCTTATCGAACCAACACGCCACTTACTGCTACTTCAGACACGGCCAAATACAAATATAGTGTTTCATCCTCCTTCGGAGTATGGATCAAGGGCGGGCTCGAGAGATACTACTTTAATTCTTCCAAGGCTTGTTGACACTCCGGGGTCCAAGCGAAGTTGTTTTTCTTCTTGAGTAGGGAGAAGAAATGATGGCTCCGATCTAACGACCTCGAGATAAATCGGTCAAGAGTAGCTATTCGTCCGGTCAGCCGTTGCACGACTTTCACATTATTTATGATGGTGATTTCCTCGATGGCTTTGATTTTGTCAGGGTTGATATCGATCCCCCTGTTCGATACCATGAACCCTAGAAACTTGTCCGAGCCAACTCCAAAAGCGCATTTTTCGGGGTTGAGTTTCATGTTGTACTTCCTTAGGATATCGAATGTTTCCTGCAAATAAGTCAAATGGTCCTCTATGCGCAGGGACTTAACTAGCATGTCATCAATGTAAACTTCCATAGATTTGCCTATTTGATGTTCGAACATCTTATTAACTAGGTGTTGATATGTTGCTCCTTCATTTTTTGGCCCGAATGGTATTACATTATAGCAATATGTACCATACTTCGTGATAAATGAACTCTTTTCCTGATCCTCCGGGTTCATTTGAATTTCATTGTACCCGGAGTAGGCGTCGAGAAAAGTAAGGATCTCGTGGCCAGCCGTAGCATCGATTAGACGGTCGATGTTGGGCAGTAGGAAGGAATATTTAGGGCATGCTTTGTTCAAATCTTTGTAGTCTACACACATTCTAAATTTATTTCCGTTTTTAGGGACTACCACTACGTTAGCTAGCCATTCGGGATATTTTACTTCCCTAATGGATCCTATTTTGAGAAGTTTGGTTACCTTTTCTTTGATGAATGCATGTTTTGCCTCGGACTAAGGTCTCCCTTTTTGCTTCACCGGTTTAAACCTGGGGTCGACACTTAGTCGATGGGTGGTTACCTCCGATGGGATCCCTGTCATATCTAAGTGGGACCAAGCAAAGCAATAAATGTTATCAATAAGAAATTGAATGAGTTTTTTCCCGAGTTTGGGGGTTAACCCCATTCCCAATTATACCTTTCATTCCGGGAGATGCTTGATCAATACGGCCTGCTCGAGCTCTTCGACCGTGGACTTCGTTGCATCCGATTCTTGTGGGGCAACGAAGGCTCGAGGGATAAGGAAATCTTCTTCTTCGTCCCCGACCACCTGTTAATCGATCACCTTCCCCTTGGGCTCACCCGAGGGTATGGGATGTGATTGCTATTTTGCTATCTATTTGTCCTTCGACTTCTCCGATGAGGATGGTGTCGATACTAGTGCCAAGTCGTGCACCGCAAACATCTCCTTAGCTGTATGCTGCTCTCCATACACTGTTTTCATGCCATCCTTATTTGGGAACTTCATCATTTGATGAAGAGTTGATGTCACTGCCCTCATGCTATGGATCCATGGCCTTCCAAGTAGAGCATTATATCTCATGTCACCTTCGATGACATGAAACTTGGTGTCTTGTATGGTTTTGGACACATTTATTAGGAGGATGATTTCCCCCTTCGTTATTTCACTCGCCATGTTGAATCCATTCAGGACTCAAGAGGCGGGTATGATTTGGTCGAGCAGCCCGAGCTGCTCCACAACCCTTGATTTGATTATATTTACTGAGCTACCTAGATCCACGAGAACACGTTTAACTTGAACTTTACTTAAAAGGATAGAAATTACCAATGCATCATTATGAGGTTGAGATAAGGCCTCGATGTCTTCCTCGCTGAATGTAAGAGTGTCCTCGGGTATGTAGTCCCGAGTCCGCTTCTCCCTTGTGATGGATACCTTGGTACGTTTGAATACGAGTCCTTGTGGGACGTCGACTCCTCTGATGATAATGTGAATGACATGTTGGGGCTCTTCTGGTTCATTCTTCTTATTCGTATCTCTCTCCCGAAAATGGTTCTTGGCTCGGTCCCTGAGAAACTCTCGAAGGTTCCCCTCGTTGAACAATCGGGCTACCTCCTCTCTAAGTTGCCTGCAGTCCTCGGTCCTATGACCATGAGTACCATGATACTTGCACATTAAGTTGGGGTTCCTCTGAGAAGGATCGATCTGTACGGGCTTAGGCCATCTAGTATCTTTAATCTTGCCAATGGTCGATACGAGGTTTGAGGCATCCATGTTGAAGTTGTATTCTGATAATCGAGGTGCCTCCACCGGTCCCGAGTGCCTTTCGAACCTGGTCTGATTCCGAGAATTCTGACCTCGCTCTGCTCTATGATCATTTTAAGGAATGTTGCGCGTCGAAGCGTCCCTCCCGTCTTCGATGTATGGCTGATATCTTTCCTTGTTCGACCTTGGCTCCCTTTCTGCATTTATTGATTCCTTTGCTTGTAACCTGCTTAGATAAACTGAGCATGAGGGGGCTCCCAACTGGTCGTCCTCGAGCCCTAATTTTTGACTGGTACCAGTTGTGCATATCCGCCCAAGTTACGGCGGGATACTCGATCAAGTTCTTCTTCAGCTGCCTCAAAGCTATTGAGCTTCGTTCATTCATCCCCTGAGTGAAGGCCTGTACAGCCCAGTCATCGGAGACTGGTGGTAACTCCATTCGTTCCAACTGGAAACGGGAGACGAACTCCCTCAACATCTCGTTCTCTCTTTGCTTGATTTTGAATACATCAGATTTCCTCGTTACAAACTTTATGGCACCAGCATATGCCTTTACAAATAAGTCTACCAACATGGAAAACAAATCTATTGAGTTCGGGGGTAGGTTATGGTACCACATCATGGCCCCCTTGGACAAGGTTTCCCCAAATTTCTTCAGTAGGACAGACTCGATCTCATCGTCCTTCAAATAATTTCCTTTTATACCACAAGTATATGTGGTGATGTGCTCGTTGGGATCTATGGTCCCTTTGTATTTTGGGATGTCGGGCATCCAGAACTTCTTCGGAATGGGCTTCGGATCCGCACTCGGTGGGAATGGTTTCTGTACAAACTTCTTCGAATCCAGTCTCTTCAAGACCGGAGGTGCTCCCAGGATCTGGGCGACCCTCGAGTTGTATGTTTCTACCTTCTTATCGTTGTCTTCAATCCTTTTTTCTCCCGACTCGATCCTCTTGGTGAGTTTCTCGAGCATTTTCATAACGGTAGGGTCAGTTCCTGACCCATTTTTTCTTGATCTCTCGAGGGCTGGCTCAACTCGAGGAGCTGTTTCTGGTCCTGCTCCGCTCGGAGTCTTTTGCTGACTCTGCAACTGAGCGGTAGCAACTTACTGTGCTTGCAACATTTCAAAAATCTTGTAGGATGACTTCTCTTTCTTCTCGAGCATGTGTCCTTTGCGCATTAGGTTGGTCCCTTCCGCATACACTTCCTTAAATATCAGTTCCCAAATCGACGTGCAAATCAATATGTGAACCAACGTCGACGGGGTTAGGTGCTAGTGCTACCCCAGAGTTGAGCGATGGTACACCGACCCCTGAAGCTGTTGCACTGTTTTCTCCATGGAATCCGGGACCGTCGTTTCCATGTGCGTTTGACGAGTTAGACATATTTGAACCTGAAATCAAAGAATCTTTGGACAAGAAAAAGTGTGAAGAATAACGTGTGTTATCAGAAAACTAGCACCAAAATAATCACTATTATCTTTAGCCCCACGGTGGACGCCAAACTGTTTACCTTGAAAAAAGGTTTTAATAATTATATTTGATGTGTGGTTCTAAAAATATGTGATTTATTCTAATACTAGTAAATAAGCAAGAAATATTAAGTTTAAGTAAGAAGAAATGATAACCAAACCAGTGTTGTCAAAGGAATGGGGGCCTCGAGCTCGATAGTCTCGGGGTCTCGAGGTTAGTTAATAACAATAAAGTATGAACAATAAATGAAGAGCAATAAAGCTGAAGAATCATCTCATTTCTCGTTGCGCACATATATTTCAAGTCTTCCAATGCTAGTGGCCACAATCGTTAATTCATACCCGGCACTAGGCCCCATTTCATAATTCAATTCATTTCCACATATTTCACATCAATGTCAATTTCATCAACAAGTCGTTCGGTTCAAAACATCAAGTACACATGGGAGCAAAAACGAATCATGGGCCTATAGAGACTGTCTTATTCCTTTGAACTTTAACATGTTTTCCATAACATCAACACTTCACCAAGTAATAACATAGCATCATGGAAGCACTTGGATGCATATGGCACATAAGGTATTATAGCACAAATACGTTTGAAATGTTATTTCCTTCATCAATCAAGATTAAGGTTTACACAATTTATAGGGGAGCACCATAGAGGTTCGATTCCTAAGAGGAGGAGGTTTTAGCCATACATACCTCAAAGAGATTTTAGGCAAATTCCACTTTTAGAACTGATCTTAAATAGTTGAGTCGAGGCTCGTCTCATAATGTATTTCATATATATATATATTTTCTCATTTCATAGGCCTCGCTAGGCACAAGTTTATATGTTTTCCACACTCTATTTCCCCAGTTTATTTAATTCGTTTTCAAGTATCTTTCTAGTTTATCATCGATTAAGCACACTCAATTAAAGCATTTAGTACACATACTGGCAAGTAGGAGTACTAAGCACATCGAGTCTTCTTCACCTAATTAGTATACTAGTTTTCATTAAAATTACCACTCGAGACTATGGCATATTAATAAGCATACCTTACTTTAAACATCTATCACTCAATATAAGGCCCGTTCGAAAGAATCATGTTTATGAGTTTATAGGGGGTAACCGGAATGAAGAGATTTGGGATTTGGGGCCGGTCATACTTAAACTTGCGGAAACAATATGGAATTCAATTTCGAGAGATAAAGTTTAGCCAACATACCTTGCTTGAGCTTTTCCTTAAATTACTACAACGTTCCGGAAATCCTAACAATCCCCAATCTATTTCGAGATATAACAAAATTGAACACAAATTAGGAAAATATTCACAGTCTTAGCTCGTTTGAGCGTCCCATCAAACACTAGGTGTGCATTAAGTCTTTAAGGTCCTTTTATAGAGGGTTTCATCAACCTTCAACCCATCCTCAAACATTTTTAGCTCAACAATGTTCCTACAGCCGTTGATAACACATGCAAGAAAGATAACAACTCCAATACCCACAAACGTTCTTGATAATTACCCATGTTTAGCTAAAATTCGAAATTAGGGGGTTAGGGTGTAGAATCTTACCTCAAGGATGAAGATTTAGCGTGTTTTCCTTGTTAATCTTCAAAGATTTGTGTAAGAATTGAAGAAAGCTTTAATGAAGATCAATTTCGCACTCTAGGGCTCCCTCTCTCACTCTAAAACATCAGATGTTTTTGCTCAAAAATGACCCACTGCATGTATTTAACGAAGTTGGGTCGGGTTATAAAGATAGAAGAATGGATAGTCCAAAATTCCGGGCCGGGCTACAGACCTGGCGTCGCTAGCCTAAAGCCTGGTCCAGCATGGCTTTAGCCTGGCCTCGCCAGCCTAAAGCCTGATCCAACCTGGCTAAAGCCGGGTCTAGCCGTGACGAAAACTTTCAACTCCCCAACGCATTGTTCAACCCAAAACTCCAAAAATACAATGCATTAGCCTACATTGACACCACAAAACCTTAAATTACATAGTGAAATTTATCGGGGCCTTACATTCTCCCCTGCTTAGGATCATTCATCCTCGAATGAGAAGTAGAGTCTGCCCCAAACACGTAACGTAATATATCTCTTTTCTCACCTACCTCAAGTCCCAAAATTTTGACTAACTCCCATTTTTTTCAGAAATTTCGGTAGCGTCTCCTTTGTAACTAGGACTATACACCTGCCAGAGAACCACCAAAACAATCCTAACAACACATCAACAACTCGACAAAGAACCATAATGTATATATCAATAACACTAATCTCAGCATTACAAGCACTACATTATCATAATGATACTCGGACATGGACTGCACATTTTTGAAACATAACACCTAGAAGGTACCAATCAAAGCCAATTGTTATACAATCAAGAGAAAATATTTTCTTTCCACGACACTTTCGGCCTTCAAGGTGGACTCTTAGACTTACAGACTTCTCCATAACACATTCACAGGAACAATCTCAACTCCCAAACTTACCTAACAAGGATGACAAATAGATAACTCGCATAAGATAACTATCCATTAACTTCACCTTCAATAGTTTCCACAGGAATTATACATAAAGTATCTCAAACTACCTTCTTAGACATAGGCACATGAAAACATAGGGTACATAGGGAACAATGATGGGAAAACATCGTACTCATAGTGCGGCCTAATGTGAACTACACTTATTTCACCTTCATTATCAATTCACATAACATCTTCATGGAGAAAATATTGAGAATAACTTGTTCACCCTCCTCAACTCTAAATCTCTACGCGAACACCCACCCTAAACCTTTGATGACCTTCAAAAATCACTCTAAGATGTGCTATCATAAATTGACCATAAAATTACCTATCGAACATATGTGATCACGGGGTGATGCTTCCTATTTGACATGTTTGAACCTTCAATACCCAATAGATTTAATGCAATGAGGAACAACAGAGTTCAAGATTGGGCTGGAATTATTCAGGAATCCATTAATGTGCTGAGCAGAGTACTTCATGAGGTTATAGTCTAAGAGACGCGAGGATTACTACTAACAATGCTGACATGGATAATCATTGTGATGACATCAATCATTAGACAAATGAAGCATAGAGGTAACTAGCACGCATTGATAAGGTGGGAACCATGTACGTGATCCTGAGATCTAAAAGAAGTGGGCCTTTCTAGACATGAGATACATGGGAGTCATGATCGGGAGGATGAAGACGCTAGCATCAGTTATTCTTGGGAGGCGACGGGTTATGCAAGGGATAGTAACAATTGTTCCTTTCCATATATGCCTTGCCCGACAATAGTAAGCTTTAAGGAAAGGTGGCCAAGTATGTTACACCGGTTGCCTCCTTGAGTGTAAGGAAGGTCAGTTTAGCTCCAAATGGTAAGATTCTTGCAACATGGATGTGATAGAGATTTCGAAAAAAATACATGAAGTTGAATTACACTCTTAACGTTAACTGGCACAAGGAAGATATGCGATAAGCCCATGAGGATAAAAAAGAAGTCAAACACATATGAGATTATCATAATTCAAATAGTTTAACCCTTCCCGACAATTGATCCTCTATGGGATAACTAAAAATACAACAACTTGTCTTCCAAATCAATATGCTCATGATATGTACAAAAGTATGAAAGCATCTAATCTCAACCTTTTATGAGTGAAACCACATAGCTAGGACATCTTAATATTGGGATGAAATCAGGTATTGGCTAGAGGGGTTCTAATGGTTAACATGATGCTCCGGGGAGAAATACAAATAAAACTCTATCCACCCAGGGAGGTGGAATGCCAAGGATAGAAAAACTCCCCGCACATGACAAGGACATAGTTAATGATTCTAGAAGTCGAGTGCGTAAAGACAACGGAACCCAACGACACAGTATAAAATAATCATGGAAGGTTTGCGGATGTTCATAATGAGTTCTCCATAGATTTTGACTTGAGAAGTACCCAGATGCTAATAAAAGACAGGAAACACATGAGAAGTAGGCGTTGTGCTATGATAACCCCCAAAGGTGCATTTGGTCTTGACGGAGAGCCTATTAAGGGTCTTTAGAAAGGAAGTGTTATTGTGACACATAGAAGAACACGTTCCCTCATAGTTATCGAACTAGTGTTGGGAAACTAGCACAATGAATTCACTAATTAAGGAACACAATTAACACATGTTGCGGAGGTATAAAGAGAAAATAAACATTTGTTATGAGCTGGGCATGCCTATGCTATATTGACTCCCAAACTGCAATACAAGACCACGTCATGGGCAAACACAATGCTAGGAACAAGGTGATTTACTTACTGCGGGATGTCCCAATTGGACATGAAAGTTATACTAAGATGGCGACACAAGACATTCCTAGGACAGAGATGTGAGGATCTCAATTATCAGAGAGACTTTATGCACATGGTGACCATTTTGATTGACATGCACCCTCATATGATAAGTGTTAAGATATACTCTTATGTTACTAGATAGTGAGAAGGTTTCATGATGATACTCGCAAGAGAGTAGCGTGACTGTTCAAATCATAGAAGCCATATACACCCGTGAGAAAAAGAGTGGCTCGAGAAGGATCACAACACTGGGATGCATTACATGGAACTTGACATCTCATAGGTAAACTTTACGACGGTGCATGTATAGGCACAAGCGAGAAGATGTTGTCCATTTAAATAAAAGATTCTATAAGAAATTCATCGGGTATAATCCCTTGTTGATAATTTAGGAAGGCAAGTGGGAAGTATTAATGCTAGATTTATAATTCAAGTCAAGGACATAATTATAGAACTTAATTCCACAAGAGGATGTAAATAATAGAATTTGTGATAGAGTGGATTCACGAATAATGCGTCTCGTTCAAAGGGTTGGTGCATGAAATGTTTTTTTATTCAACATCTTGTTAAGACCATGTTTATGAGAACTCTTTAGTATGGGTTCACATATAAAATAAGGAAAAATCGTGCGGTGTTCATAACGATATATCAAGGAGTAACTTACTTGGTAACTTTAGATTGGCGGGGCAGTGCTTTAACTGATGCCCCATGACTCCACATGTGTAACATACATTGGTACCATACTGACATACCACATGATCTGGTGGTGCAATGACATTAATAAGAACAAGGGTACTCTCCTTAGCAACAACTTCTACAAATCCCTCCATGGCTCGATATATTCTCCTAACAAACTCTTTGGCAACCTCCCTCAGATTCAATGGTGGGGTCATTCCATCCTTATTGCTTCAAACTCGTGGATTATGGTATCAATATTACTCATCTTGAGAATAAGACATAGTGAGGAAATTAGCTCCCTATCTTAGGATCTACCACATGATTTGGAGTATCAAAGAAGGGTGAAATTCCTAAATGTCCAAATAGCCTCCAACTTATAGATGTGGTCGACAACACACCGATAAGAAGGACTCTACTAGACACGGATCCGAGACATCCTAGGACGCTTTAAAACCTTAGGCTCTGATACCAAGTTTGTCACGCCCCAAAATCGAGGAGCGTGACCGGCGCTCAACCGAGTAAACCCGACTGAGCAAGCCTGTTAGATTTCATTCTACCCAAACTCATTTTTGAATAAATAGGAGATGTACTCCATTAATCATACTTTACAAATATTTTATTAACAACTTCCATTTTGTTTCCATTAGCAGTTTCAGCCATAATATCCAAAATATTACAATTTTTATAGATATGATGAAAAACATACATGCCAAATACCAATATTTCTAATTTAATTTCCTATATCAAACACCACCCACAACCTGTCTACAGAGCCTCTAAATACAACTGAAGAGTAATGTGGAAATGCCGGCAACAAGGCTCTGACTATACCTCAAAATACAGAGTACATGAAAAACAAATGACGCAGGACCCCAAAATGAAGTGGGGCTCACCAAGTCGGCTGAAAAGAAGATGTTCCACTAACTGCAACCAACAATGCCTGCTATGGAACCACCTACATCCATTTAAAGATGTAGCGCCCCCGGCAAAAGGGACGTTAGTACTGTCGAAAAATACTAGTATGTAAATCTAAAAATCATCTTTCAAAATAGAATAATCATACAAGAAAAGGAAAGCCATATAAACAATCCAGTCACAATCAAGAACATCGAAATGCCCAAGTGAAACTAACAATTTTCAACATACGGAAGTAACACACATCTCCTTAGAAAGATCAATAATGCAATAAGAGGAATTCAAGAATTCAATGAGAAACATAAGCACCATCACAACGTCAATTAAGGAATCCACAAGCTTTCAAGACAATCATTTTTAACTTTATGTTGGACATCACTAGCATTAACATCTCATTAATCATATCACCACCGTACTTTTATATGGATTCCGATCATGACCCGATCGCCTAGGTCGTCTCCCTTGGAGACATGTTTCCACAATACCAATTTCTGTTTCAATTTCAATTCGATTCATAACACAGCACAAAACCACCACGTGTGCGGCATGGTGTCCGATCACGGCACAATCGGCTAGGCTGTCTTACTCAAGACATTTCTATTTTCATCAATCATCTCATTTATCATTGCACACATATATTTCAAGTCTTCCAATGCAAGTGGCCACAGTCGTTAATTCATACCCGACACTAGGCCCCATCTCATAATTCAATTCATTTCCACATATTTCACATCAATATCAATTTCATCAAATAGTCATTCGGTTCAAAACATCAATTACACATGAGAGCAAACATGAATCATGGGCCTATAGAGACTGTCACATTCCTTTGC
This sequence comes from Nicotiana knightiana, assembly GCA_005239525.1. NCBI lineage: Eukaryota > Viridiplantae > Streptophyta > Magnoliopsida > Solanales > Solanaceae > Nicotiana > Nicotiana knightiana. The sequence goes on along the minus strand of ML370667.1, from coordinate 41,402 downwards.
AATTTAGCATGTTTTCCATAACATCAACACTTCAACAAGACACAACGTAGCATCATGAAAGCACTTGAATGCATATGACACATAAGGTATTACAAAACAAATACGTTTGAAATGTTATTTCCTTCATCAATTAAGATTAAGGCTTACACAGTTTATAGGGGAGCACCATAGAGGTTCGATTCCTAAGAAGAGGGGTTTTTAGCCATACATACCTCAAAGAGATTTTAGGAAAATTCCACTTTTAGAAGTGATCTTAAATAGTTGAGTCGAGGCTCGTCTCGTAATCTATTTCATATATATATTTTCTCATTTCACAGGCCTCTCTAGGCACAAGTTTATATGTTATCCACACTCAATTTCCCCAGTTTATTTAATTTGTTTTCAAGTATCTTTATAGTTTATCATCGACTAAGCACACTCAATAAAGGTTTTTAGTACACATACTGGCAAGTAGGAGTATTGAGCACATCGAGTCTTCTTCACCTAATTAGTATACCGGTTTTCATGAAAATTATCACTCGAGACTATGCCATGTTAATAAGCGATCCTTACTTTAAACATCTATTACTCAATATAAGGCTCGTTCAAAAGAATCATGTTTATGAGTTTATAGGGGTTAACTGGAATGAAGAGATTTGGGATTTGGGGCCGGTCATACTTAAACTTGTGGAAACAATATAAAATTCAATTCCGAGAGATAAAGTTTATCCAACATACCTTGCTTGAGCTTTTCCTTAAATTACTACAACATTCCGGAAATCCTAGAAATCCCCAATCTATTTCGAGATAACAAAATTGAACACAAATTAGGAAAATATTCATAGTCTTAGCTCGTTTGAGCGTCCCATCAAACACTAGGTGTGCATTAAGTCTTTAAGGTCCTTTTATAGAGGCTTTCATCAACCTTCAACCCATCCTTAAATATTTTTAGCTCAACAATGTTCCTACAACCATTGATAACACATGCAAGCAAGATAACAACTCAAATATCCACAAACTTTCTTGATAATTACCCATCTTTAGCTAAAATTCGAAATTAGGGGGTTCAAGTGTCGAATATTACCTCAAGGTTGAAGATCTAGTGTGTTTTCCTTTTTAATCTTCAAAGATTTGTGTAAGAGTTAAAGAATGCTTTAAAGAAGATCACTTTCTCGCTCTAGGGCTCCATCTCTCACTCTAAAACATCAGATGTTTTTGCTAAAAAATGACCCACTGCGTGTATTTAACGAAGTTGGGTCGGGTTATAAAGATAGAAGAATGGATAGTCCAATATTTTGGGCCAGGCTACAGACCTGGCGTCGCCAGCCTAAAGCCTGGTCTAGCCTAGCCTCGCCAGCCTAAATCCTGGTCCAGCCAGGCTTTAGCCTGGTTTAGCCGTGAAAAAAAATTTCAACTCCCCAGCGCATTGTTCAACCCAAAACTCCGAAAATACAATGCATTAGCCTACCTTGACACCACAAAACCTTAAATTACATAGTGAATTTTTTTGGGGCCCTACAGTCTCGAGGTTAGTCGATGATAGGAAATTATGAACAGTAAATAAAGAACAATAAATGAAGAGCAATAAAGCTGAAGGAGCACGTTAAATGAGAAAATCAGAGTAGAATGTTCTATTGTAGTGAATGTTGTGTACTATCTCTTGCAGACCATATCAGTCTTAGCCACGTGGCCTTGGGAATTTCCTGCTCTTTCATGACGGTCATCAATTCTGCACTGTCCCGAGGTAGGCCGTTTCGGGCCTTCGATGCACTCTCTCGAGCTATGCATTCCGAGATAGGGTTCAAACTCTGCTTCGAGCTCTCTAAGCTCGAGCTTGGCAAAAAGACCTCAAAATCGGACTCCTTCAATTTCAGCCATATACAGATAGTCCCTGTGTTTCTTATCAGACTCTTCGATATCCTCATCATGAAGTCAGTCACGTGAGATCTGCGATTTATGTGACAGAAAGGACGTGCAAATGTCACGCTTGCAAGGTTCTCAAAAAGCCAGAAATTGATAACGGCGGTTGGACATCCTTTGTCTTCTCCAACACACATAATTGACTCCTATAAATACTCCAATCCTTCATTCCTTAAACTTTTACTTTTCACAACGTCTTCAGACCTTTATCAACTCTTTTACATGCTCACTTCTTTCTTGTGTTCATCTCTCAACCAATTTCTTCCTCTTCTTCTGAAATTTTATAGTGAAAATGGCGAAGACTTCTAAGATTATTCCTCTAAAGGAGAAGGCCCCCTCATCATCACGCTTCTCTAAGAGCAAAATCATAGTACCCCTTCGTGTTGAGAAGTGTATCCCCGAACCTTGTGAAACATCCTCTGATTTCAAGGTCTAAAAACCTTCTTTGGTTGCGGGAATATATGAACCCATGTCTCGTTACATCAGCCTGATAACCGAGACCGAAAAGGTGAAGGTTGATCTCCTTTGGGGGGAGGCAGTGCAAGTGGATATCCCTTCACCTGAAGAGGACATAGCCACCCACAAAGCTGGTTTCCTTAGTGTATACAAGTACCCATTTACCTTAGGTCTCGTAGAACCTTTTTTGCCACCGATAGATCTAGTAATCCTCGATTTTTTTAGACAACATTGGGTGACGCTTGGACAAATCTACCCTTCATTCTGGCAAATCGTTTACCTGATTAGGTATTTTTCAAACATGGCCGAGATGTTTCGTTTTACCCTCGATCATCTGATTAGACTGTACAACCCATGAATTTATCGAGGTGGCTTAATTAAGCTACAACGTCGTTCTTCGAAGGCCTTTTTTGCTAGCATCGATGAATACTAGGACCGAGGGTGGATGAGCCGCTTCGTCCGAGTCAGGAACTCGGACCTAATTCCTATTGAGACGATTCCATTCCCCGAGGAGTGGAATATGAATCGTAAGTGAACATGTTTAGTTGATCAAATATTGTTTCTTCTCTTTGAATTAACTCCCTTCACTGATGCAGCTGTTGAGTGGTACCCCGACGCGGTCAAGGACCTCCCGGGCTGGGTTCGACAACTAGATTCGACCTCCCCATATGCTAAGCGTGTCTGGTGCGACTTGGCCAAAGGCCGATGGGAGGCTAAAACCATGGTGAGTTCTTATTACCGTCGTACCTGAATTCTTTTAGAGAAAATATCTCTTGATAGTATAATTAACCTTTGTGCTTATATAGGCCTTGGAGAGGCCGTTTCAATGAGGCATCCCCCTCCTGGCGAAGTAGATACCCCAAAGCCTTCTAAGGATAAGAAGAGAAAGAAAATGTCACCAACAGAGTCCCCGAAGCCGAAAAAGGCCAAAGTTCAAGAGCCTAAGGCCGATTTGATGGCCTTAACTCTGGAAGCGGCTGAGAGTCTTCGTGCTGAGGATGAAGAAAATGATGATCGCTGCCCGATAGTGATCGAAGGAAGAGGAACCACTGATGCTTCAGAGATCACCAAGCCGAAGACTGCTGCACCAAAAAATGCCAATGAAATCCAACCTCGAGTAGAGGAGATTCCTGAAGGGAGCTCGGGCAAAGTCCCCGAGACGATTCATAGCTAGGAAATTCCTTGTGCTGAAGAATGCCCGATCAAAGAGCCTGAAGAAAACAACCCCGAAGCTCCTTGAAGGAAGGAGAAAGCCCCGATTGATCCTCTCGAGGTGATCGACGCGGGTGATTCATGTTTACCTTGAAAATGGTATTAACAATTATACTTGATTTTGTGGTTCTAAATATATGGTTTATCTTAATACTAGTTATTAGATAGGAAGTGCTAAGTGTGAGTTAAAAAAGTAATATATGCAAACCAATGTTGTCACAGAACTGGGCATCGAGCTGGCTGGAACAGGGGGGGGGGGCTCGAGGTCTAGCTAGGGCAGTTAATAATGAGCTATCGATGAAGAAACAATGATATTGGGGGCCTCGGGGATATCCTTTTACGGCTAATGATGGGAAATAAATGAAGAACAATTAATGAAGACAATAAATAAAGAGCAATGAATCTATAGAGTAATTATTGAGCACGTTTAAGCAAGAAAAGCAGAGAATGTTCTATTGTATTCAATATTCATGTCCGTTACAAAATGACAGGGGTCCCCTTTATATAGGAAGGGGAAGTTCCAACATCGTACATGTCTAATCATGAAAAGGAAATGCTATTGGTACAGTTGTATAATGGCTCAATACAAACTTGTACTATTCTTGTAGACCTTGCCAGCTCTAATCACGTGCCTTTGGGAATTTTCCGCCTTTCCATGACGTTCATAAATTTTCATACTGCCTCGAGGTATGCTGTGATGAATCCTCGATATGATCTCTCGAGGGGAGTACTTTGTAGACGAGCCTCAAGCTTTTCTTCGAGCCCCTCGAAGCCGGGCTCGGGATGTCATAGAGGCTCTAAAATCAGACTTCCCCGATTTTGGCCGTATACAGATAGTCCCCATATTTCTTACAGTGAAATGATAAGAAATAATTTTGAATTCTTGTCTCTTTGGTATCTCCACCATGACGTCAGCCACGTGAGGTCAATAACTGATGTGACATAAAGGTTGCATAAAGCACGATTCTTGAAAAGCCCCCAAACTGTTATTTGCCGCCCTTTCAACTCCTCCAATATGCTTAGAGAACCTCTATAAAGATTCCAACCCTTCTTTTTTAGAATTTTCATCCTTTGCAACATCTTCAAATCCCCATTTGACAACTTCTGCTTTTATCCCTACTCTGCGTTCATCCCTTCGCCAGTTTTCTTCTTCTTATTCTGAAATTTTAACACAGCCATGGCCAAAACTTCTAAATCGGTCCTTCAAAAAGAGAAAACTCCTTCTTTTTCATGCTCATCTAAGAGTGAAACGGAAGTTCCCTTTCATGATGAGGAGTGCCTCCCCGGACCTTGTGAAACGTCATCTTATGATAAGGTTGATAAATCTTCTTTGGTAGCGGGTCGATGCGAGCCCAAGTCTCTATATGTTAGTCCGGTAACCTATATTGAAAAGGCGAAGGTTGATTGCCGTTGGGAGAGGGCGGTGCAAGTGAAGATCCCTTCATCTGAAGGAGATGTAGCCATCTATAGAGCTGGCTGGGCCATTCCTTGGCGGAGAGAAGGTAACTGGAAGATATTCATTCATGTTGCAGATAAATTTTGATATTGGGAAATGCTTCACCAATTCTTATTTTCCCTGAATCCAAGTCCAAGTAACTTCACATTTATGTTATATTTTTGAGGCAAAAATTCCCGTGGGAGTCTTAATATCCTCCCAATTGATGTTCTTGAGTGCTTTCCTAATTTCAGAGGCAGCACACCTTTTTGTGATATTGGCAAAAGAATAGCCCAAACTGTTCTTGGTCCGGAAATCCACTTGTGGGACGTCAGAAAATACTCCGAAGGGAATGGGCATCGTCTAAAAGATGCTACTGATGCTNGGGGGGGGGGGGGCTTTCAAAGAAGTAATGAGTATGCCCGATGCAAATTCCGGAGGGAGACTCTCGAAGAGATTCATGATGAAGGCTTTGATCTCTCGGAGGACATAGAGCGGGCTAAGGTTGACGAGATTAATGACAAGTTCCTCCTTTCTACCGACAATGAAACCGATGTTGAAGACAAAGGGGAAGAAGCTGACGAGGATGATAGTCCCAAGTGGGTTGATGAAGGAAAAGTCCCCGAGGGGGAAAATATGAAATCCCCGATGATAACGATAGACTAAGTTTTCTTTCAGTAAAAGGCTCCCTGTGGGAGTGTTGTAAATGTACCTTTGTACCACCATTTATATAAAGAGATCTTTCGTCTTGCCTTTGCCTTTGCTTTTGTGGTTTGAATTTTTATGCTTGCTGTTGAGGTCTTATAAACTTGATTTTGCCTCATCGAGGTCTTATGATTAGTCCCCGAGCGAGATGACCTCGACCTTCATATCGAGGGTATGCCCTTTTAGGGGTCTTATAAGTTCGATATTATGGCCTTGGCCTTGATATCGGGGCTATGCCCTTTTAAGGTTTTGCAAATGTGGTGTTGCCTCATTGAGGTCTTACAAATTGTCCCTTAGGCTTTTTAGGTTGAGTCAGTTCGACCTCTAATATGGCTATAGTTTTCCCTCATTTTGGCTAAATACTTTTAAAGGTTTGGTTATGCCTTGGCATGTTTTGTGTTCATCCGACTCTTTGATGGATCGAATAAGAACCTCAATTATAAGTCGATATGCGACGATAATTGAGTACCTGGTGAGGTTTCCTCGAAGGGTGATGTTTCGAAGCCTTTCCATTGAAAGCTGATTGTTTCGAAGCCTTTTTGTTGAAGGCTGATCATTTCGTAGCCTTTTCATTATTCGGAGCTGATGTTATTGCAGCTCCTTTACTTATGCCGAGGGTAGCCTGATTAATCGGTTCTTTTCTGTCACGCCCCAAAATCGAGGAACAAGACCGGCGCCCAACCGAATGATCCCGGTCAAGCGGACCTGGATTGTCTTTCCTGCCCAACGCGTTACCTCGTGTTTACAATATACATTATTCCACATGAATTAGCAATTTAGAGTTTAAGCATGAATTTACCATTTGAGTTCATTTCATCCTTTATCCTTTCAACATTTCGTAATCGCAAAACATACAATAATTCCGATTCGGACCACGATTACTAGTAAACACAATTACTGCCCAAAATATATATATATATGTACAACCCACATCATGTCTACAGAGCGTATAAGAGTACTAAGATTTTACACTATACTTGCCGGCAACAATACCCCGGCTATACCTTAAAAGACATAACATATATAAAAGAGATGATATAGACTACACAGGGCACCGAGAGGAAATGGGACTCACCGGATCTACTGAAGGAACGGAAGGGAGGCACCACTATTGACGGTCTGAGCTACCTGCTGTGGAACCACCTACATCCATATAAAAGATGTAGCGCCCCCCGGCAAAAGGGACGTTAGTACCTTTGAATAGTACTAGTATGTATGAACGAAGTTTATTCTAAGTAAAATCAAACAGTACCCAATTGGAAGACAGTTAGGATAACCACACAAGTACCACACAGAAATACAGAAAATCACGAATGAAGATTCCATAGTTACTCATTTCAATTGTTCATCTGTTGCGACGCGCAACCCGATCCCACCGTACATTCACATTTCACCCTTATTACCTCTCCACCCTTATTACTTCGTGTTGCAGCGCGCAACCCGATCCCACCGTACATTCACATTTCACCCTTATTACCTCTCCACCCTTATTACTTCGTGTTGCAGCGCGCAACCCGATCCCACCGTACAATCACATTTCACACTTATTACCTCTCCATCCTTATTACTTCGTGTTGCAGCGTGCAACCCCATCCCACCGTACAATCACATTTCACCCTTATTGCCTCTCCACCCTTATTACTTTGTGTTGCGGCATGCAACCCGATCCTACCGTACAATCTTATTTGATAGCAACAATAACCAACAATTATATCACAGGGATCTTCATCATCAAAACATAAGTTTATATCAACCAACAACTATATGAAGTTAAGGCACAATAATCCTTACCATAAAGTAACTCATATATGGTTTTGCCATCATTATTTAACTCAATTAAATCAATCCACAGTTTCTTTTCATCATTTGCTACACTCGGCCCTTAGCAATTTGATACATTCCCTCATTAGGGTATGTTAACATTCTTTCATTTAGTATCACATACTGCCATATTGACATATTCGAACATTTAACGAACCTTACACATGATAGGATAAGCACAAAGAATCACCCTTCACAATCACAATTAGCATGATAATCAACTAAGGAATCAGAGAATGAAATCTTACACCTCGACACAGCAGGACGATCAATTCACATATGCTCAAGCAAGAATTTCATACCGTGTGCTCGGACACCAACAAGATGACTCTACAAAGATTAAAGTTAGCCATACATACCTTGAATCGGAATTCCCCTTTTATTTTTTTTTATCACAAATCACCGGACCGTCTAGCACCCTCAATCTATTCCACAATGTGACATATTTCACTTAGAATTAGGAACCATAAACATAACTCGAACTCATTTAGGCATTTTATCGAACGTTATGTGACCCCTTAGATTACTAACCCCCTTTTTCTGAATAATTACCCAAACTCGTTTCCCTTTACTAGATTAGGGAGTTTAACTTACATGCATGCAAGGTATCAGCGTTTATCTCCAAGAATCAATTTATGTGTTCTACCTTTTTAGCCAAAACCGGAGAATTAAAAGGAAATGGGGTAGGGACTCACCTCTTAGAGTGAAGAAGATGACAATTACTCAATAATTTCCAGGCCCGAGTGATAGTGAAGAATCAATTTTGGGTGAAGATGGAACCTTCTCTCTCAAGAACTCTCTCTTCCCTCTCTCTATTTTGTTCAGAAAATCGTTAAAATGGAAGGTGGTAAGTGATTTTACGAACTGGGGGTCGGGTATAAAAATTAGAATTTTAAAAGTCCCGAAGCAGAAATGCGGTCTGGAATGCGATTGCATTCCTGCTATGCGGTCCGCATTCCTGTCGCATAAATGACCCTCAAATGGGCCAAAAAGAAACCGGATTGCCCAGGTATGCGACCACTATGCGGTCCGCATTCCTGTCGCATAAATGACCCTCAAATGGGCCAAAAAGAAACCGGATTGCCCAGGTATGCGACCACTATGCGGTCTGCATACATGTTATGCGATCACATAGTGCGTCGCATAACCTCCTCCGCAAAGAAAAATAGAGGTGCAAGAATGCGACAGATATGCGGTCCGCATTCTCAACATGCGATCGCATCTTGGGCCGCATAACTGTTCTCAAATTGCACAGCAGACTGTCCATGTATGCGACCACTATGCGGTCCGCATACCTGTTATGCGATCGCATAGTGCGTCGCATAACAACGCAACTCTGGAAAATTTTATCTTTTGAGTCCCGGGGTACTTTTTACTCAAAAAGAGTCCGTTTCAAGAATTTCTACAGTTTTAACAACACGGGGACCTATTTGGGAATTATTTTTAGCTTTGAAATTTTACGGGTCTTTACATTCTCCCCCACTTAAAATCATTCGTTCTCGAATGAGGATCAGGGAATCACTAGAGTAGGAAAAACACAAAATAAACCAATCCCCAAATTTTCACTAACTCCGATAATTTCTGGAAATTTCGCCAGAGTTTCCTTTGAATATAGGCCTATCCACCTGTCAGATAGCCCCCGAAACACATGTTTAACAAATTCCACACATTACCAATCACTCCATCAACTCGCATATAGTTGGGTTACCTCAACAAGTCTTATGCAATTCAATTACTTCAACATGCTATACCTTTTTCAGTTAACACCACAAACTTGCATACAATTTAACTATCACATGAATTGCACATAATTTATCTTACTTCAAGGAGTTGCACATTACCCAAATAATCACAACATACACAAATATGGCACAACTTGAGAAGTTACAATAGTAGGGCAATTAGGGGGGAATGGGGTGCTTTTGCACAAAATTTGACACAACATATAATTGCTTAGGAATGACAATTTCCAAACCATTACCGGACTTATTCAAACAAATGGGGATATTTCTCTTTCATTTCATTTTCCGCTTCCCATGTGGCTTCCTCGACTTGTTGACTTCGCCATAACACTTTAACAGAAGCAATCTCTTTGTTCCTAAATCTATAGACTTGCCTATCAAGAATAGTAACTAGAACCTCTTCATATGACAATCCTTCATTAACTTCAAACGTCTCAACAGGCACCATGGCGGATGGATCCCCAATCACCTTCTTCAACATGGACACATGAAACACCGGGTGTATTAATGATATTTCAAGGGGCAATTCCAGTCTATAAGCCACTTGTCCTATCTATTGAGCGATCCGATACTGCCAGACATACCTAGGGCTCAATTTCCCTTTCTTCCCAAACGGCATTACTCCCTTCATGGGAGATATCTTCAAGAACACCCAATCATCTACTTGAAACTCCAAATCCCTACGACGAACGTTCGCATAGGATTTCTGGCGACTTTGAGTAGTTTTCATCCTCTCCTGAATGAATCTAACCTTTTCCATAGCCTGCTGCAAGAGATCCGGCCCTAGAAATTCTGCTTCACCAACTTTGAACCATCCAATCGGAGACCTACACCTTCTTCCGTACAATGCCTCAAATGGGGCAATCTGAATACTAGCGTGGAAGCTGTTATTGTAAGAAAACTCTATAAGCGACAAGTGATCATCCCAGCTACCCTTGAAATCTAAAACACAAGCTCGTAACATATCTTCAAGCATTTGAATAGTCCGCTCCGCTTGACCGTCCGTCCGTGGGTGGAAAGCTGTGCTGAGATTTACCTGAGTACCCAAACCTTGATGAAATTTCCTCCAAAAGTTAGTTGTGAAATGGGACCCTTGATCCGAGATAATAGAAACTGGAGTGCCATGGAGTCTGACTATTTCCTTGATATACAACTGAGCGTACTGTTCTGCAGTATCGGTGGATTGACTGGCAAGAAGTGAGATGATTTTGTGAGTCGATCCACTATCACCCAAATTGAGTCGAACTTGCGCTGAGTGCGGGATAACCCTACCACAAAGTCCATATTGATCATATCCCATTTCCACATTGGTATCTCCATAAGCTGCGTCAACCCACCGGGCCTCTGATGCTCGGCCTTCACTTGCTGACAATTCGGACACCTAGCCACAAAGTCCGCCACACCCCTCTTCATACCATTCCACCAATAAATCTCTTTGAGAGCATGATACATCTTCGTAGAACCTGGGTGTACTGAATACCTGGAATTGTGAGCCTCTTCCATTACCCTTTCCCGAAGATCATCCACGTCCTGAACACATAGCCTCCCTTGGCACCGAAAAACACCTTCATCATTTCCGAGCAAAAATACCAAGGTCTTGTGATTCAGGATTGCCTCTCTCAACTGTACCAATGCTGGATTTCTGAATTGCTTTTCCTTGACTTCCGTTATAAATGAAGATTCTGCTCCATTACGCACCACGACATCCCCTTCGTCTAAGGTCGAAAGACAGACCCCCAGACTAGCCAACTGATAAATCTCCCGAGCCAAAGACCTCTGATCTGCTTCCAAATTAGCCAAGCTACCCATGGACTTCCTACTAAGGGCATCGGCCACCACATTCACTTTCCCTGGATGATACACAATATTCATATCATAATCCTTGAGCAACTCCAACCATCTTCCTTGCCTTAAGTTTAACTCCTTCTGCTTGAATAAGTATTAAAGACTCTTCTGGTCTATGAACACGTCCACATGGACCCCATAAAGATAATGCCGCCAGATGTTCAGTGCAAACACAACCACTACGAGCTCCAAATCATGCGTCAGATAATTCTTCTCGTGATTCTTGAGTTTCCTAGAAGCATACACTATAACCTTCCCGTACTGCATCAACACACCCCCCAAACCAACCTTTGAAGCATCACAATAAACAACAAATCCCTCTGTACCCTTTGGCAAGGTCAACACCGTCGCCGAAGTCAATCTCAATTTCAATTCCTTAAAACTCTTTTCACAAGCATCGGACCACTAGAACTTTACTGATTTCTGCGTCAACTTAGTCAGTGGGGAGGCAAGAGTAGAGAATCCCTCCACAAATCATCGATAACACCCAGCTAGACCCAAGAAACTGCAAATCTCTGTTGGGGTCGTCGGTCTAGGCCAATCCTTTACTGCTGCGATCTTTAGGGGACCAACCTGAATCCCTTCCCTGGAAACAACATGGCCCAAAAAGGTGACCGATTCTAGCCAAAACTCACATTTTGAAAACTTCGCATACAACTGGTGCTGATGAAGGGTCTGCAGAACTGCCCTGAGGTGATTAGCATGATCTTCCTGACTCCGCAATTAAACAAGGATGTCGTCAATGAAGAAAATCACGAAGGAGTCAAGAAACAGTTTGAAAACCCCATTCATAAGATCCATAAAAGCTGCTGGGGCATTGGTTAGCCCAAAAGACATTACCGGAAATTCGAAGTGCCCATAACGGGTCCTGAAGGCGGTGTTAGGAATATCCTACTCCCTGATCTTCAACTGGTGATACCCGGACCGTAAATCAATCTTTGAGAAGAACCTAACACCTTGCAGCTGGTCGAACAAATCATCTATCTGAGGTAATGGATATTTGTTTTTGATAGTGACCTTGTTGAGTTGCTGATAATCAATACACATCCGAAGCAATCCATACTTCTTCCTGACAAAAAGAACCGGTGCACCCCAAGATGCCACATTTGGCCGAATGAAACCCTTTTCCAATAGATCTTTCAATTGTTCTTTCAACTCTCTCAATTCCGCTGGCGCCATCCTGTAGGGTGGAATAGATATTGGCTGCATATCTGGCAATACATCAATCCCGAATTCAATCTCTCTATCTGGCGGAACTCCAGGAAGCTCATCCGAAAATACTTCTAGATACTCATTCACAACCGGCACGGACTCGGGAGCAGGCACCTCTAAAGTGGTGTCCGCAACCCGGACCAAATGGTAGATACACCCCTTCCTGATTTTGAGGCCTTGAGGTAGGAAATAAACCTACCCCTATGCACAACATCATTCCCCTTCCATTCAATAACTGGTTCATTAGGAAACTCGAGCCTCATAATTCTGGTTCGGCAATCGAGTTTAGCAAAGCACAAGTGAGATAAAAATGTTCTCACCTTCCACTTCATCGCACGATACATAGTAACAATGAAAGGGTATTTTCCTAAATGTCCATGCAGCCCCCCAATTATAGATGTGGTCGACAACACACCGATAAGAAGAACTCTACTAGACACGGCTCCGAGACATCCTAGGACACTTTTAAAAAAACCCGAGGCTCTGATACCAAGTTTGTCACGCCCCAAAACCGAGGAACGAGACCGACACCCAACCGGATGATCCCGTTCAAGCAGAGCTAGATTGCCTTTCCTGTCCAACGCGTTACCCCGTGTTTACAATATACATTATTCCACATGAATTAGCAATTTAGAGTTTAAGCATGAATTTACTATTTGAGTTCATTTAATCCTTTATCCTTTCAACATTTGGTAATCGCAAAACATACAATAATTCCGATTCGGATCACGATTACTAGTAAACACAATTACTGCCCAAAATACATATATGTACAACCCACATCATCTCTACGAAGCCTCTAAGAGTACTAAGAGTTTACAAAATACTTGCCGGCAACAAGGCCCCGACTATACCTTAGAAGACATAACATATACAAAAGAGATGATATAGACTACACACGGCCCCGAGAGGAAATGGGGCTCACAATATCTGCTGAAGGAACGGAAGAGAGGCACCACTATTGGCGGTCTGAGCTACCTGCTGTGGAACCACCTACATCCATATAAAAGATGTAACGCCCCCGGCAAAAGGGACATTAGTACCTTTGAATAGTACTAGTATGTATGAACAAAGTTTATTCTAGGTAAAAATCAAACAGTACCCAATTGAAAGACAGTCAGGGTAACCACACAAGTACCACACAGATATACAGAAAATCACAAATGAAGAGTCCAAAGTTACTCATTTCAATTGTTCATGTGTTGCGGCGCGCAACCCGATCCCACTGTACATTCACATTTCACCCTTATTACCTCTCCACCCTTATTACTTCGTGTTGCGACGCGTAACCCGATCCCACCGTACAATCACATTTCACCCTTATTACCTCTCCACCCTTATTACTTCGTGTTGCGACGCGTAACCCGATCCCACCGTACAATCACATTTCACCCTTATTACCTCTCCACCCTTATTACTTCATGTTGCGACGCGTAACCTGATCCCACTGTACAATCACATTTCACCCTTATTACCTCTCCATCCTTATTACTTCGTGTCGCGGCGCGCAACCCGATACCGCCGTACAATCATATTTGATAGCAACAATAACCAACAATTATATCACATGGATCTTCATCATCAAAACATAAGTTCATATCAACCAACAACTATATGAAGTCAAGGCACAATAATCCTTACCAAACAGTAACTCATATATGGTGTTGACATCATTATTTAACTTAATTAAATTAATCCACAGTTTCTTTTCATCATTTTCCACACTCGGCCCTTAGCAATTAGATACATTCCCACATTAGGGTACGTCAACATTCTTTCATTTAGTAGCACATACTTCCATATTGACATATTCGAACATTTAACGAACCTTACACATGATAGGATAAGCACCAAGAATCACCCATCACAATCGCAATTAGCATGATAATCGACTAAGAAAATTAGATAATGAAATCTTACACCTCGACACAGCAGGACAATCAATTCACATATGCTCAAGCAAGAATTTCATACCGTGTGCTCGGACACTAACAAGATGACTCTACAAAGATTAAAGTTAGCCATACATACCTTGAATCGGAATTCCCCTTTCATTTTTTATCACAAATCACCGGACCGTCGAGCACCGTCAATCTATTCCACAATGTGACATATTTCACTTAGAATTAGGAACCATAAACCTAACTCAAACTCATTTAGGCATTTTATCGAACGCTATGTGGCCCCTTAGATTACTAACCCCTTTTTTGTACATAATTACCCAAACTCATTTCCCTTTACTAGATTAGGGAGTTTAACTTACAGGCATGCAAGGTATCATCGTTTATCTCCAAGAATCAATTTATGTATTCTACCCTTTTTATCCATAACCGGAGAATTAAAAGGAAATGGGGTGGGGACTCACCTTTTAGAGTGAAGAAGATGACAATTGCTCAATAACATCCAGGCCCGAGTAATAGTGAAGAATTAATTTTGGGTGAAGATGGAACCTTCTCTCTCAAGAAATCTCTCTTCCCTCTGTCTATTTTGTTCAAAAAATCGTTAAAATGGAAGGGGGTAAGTGTTTTTATGAACTGGGGGTCGGGTATAAAAATTAGAATTTTAAAAGTCCCGAAGCAGAAATGCGATCAGGAATGCTATTGCATTCCTGTCGCATAAATGGGCCTCAAATGTGCCAAAAATAAACGGGACTGCCTAGGTATGCGACCACTATACGGTCCGCATACTTGTTATGTGATCGCATAGTGCATCGCATAACCTCCTCCGCAAAGAAAAATGGAGGTGCAAGAATGCGACAGCTATGCGGTCCGTATTCTCAAAATGTGATCGCATCTTGGGCCGCATAGCTGTCCTCAAATTGGACAGCAGAATGTCCATGTATGAGACCACTATGCGGTCCGCATACCTGTTATGAGATCGCATAGTGCGTCGCATAACAACGCAACTGTGGAAAATTTTATCTTCTGAGTCCCGGGGTACTTTTTACTCAAAAAGGGTCCGTTTCAAGAATTTCTATAGTTATAACAACACGGGGACCTATTTGGGCATTATTTTTAGCCATGAAATTTTACGGGTCTTTACATTTTTGAAGTATTTTAAAAGTATTTGAAGGCCTTTAGTTTTATGGCGGCAGTCAGACGTCACCGAGCCGCGTTAAATTCGGCCTTAACCTTTTAATATGACCGTAGTCTTTATGGTCGGTCGTAGCCTTTAGTCCCCGGGTGAGATGACCTCGGTGTCTACATTGAGGGTATGCCTTTTTAGGGGTCTTACAAGTTCGAATATATAGCCTCGGATTTAATATCGGGGTATGCCTTATTTCTATGGTCTTTTGAGTATGCCTTGTTGAGGTCTTATAAATTTGATGTCGCCTCATCGAGGGCTTACTAGGTCGAAGTTGCCTCATTGAGGTCTTATAAATCTGATGTTTCCTTATCGAGGACTTACTAGCTCGAAGTTGCCTCATTGAGCTCTTATAAATCTGATGTTGCCTCATCGAGCGCTTACTAGCTCGAAGTTGCCTCATTGAGGTCTTATAAATATGATGTTTTTGATGGCTCCATGAGCCGACTGTCGATGATAGTCCTCGAGTGTTCGAGAGTTTTTGGCCCTTGAGTCGTTTCATGAGAATAGTAAACTTCCTTTGAGGCACAAAGTATTTTGATGAGTAAGAATGCCTCTTTGAATACTTGATACATGCTGTTTACCATGAAAATGGTAATTACAATTAAATTTGATTATTTGGTTCTAAAAATATGTGATTTATTTTAATACCAGTTGTTAGGCAATATATTCTAAATGTAAGTGAATAAAGTGCGATAATAATAAAGGGAATCAGAGATATGTAGACCGAGCTACTGAGAGACGGAGTCTCGGGTTTACCGAAACAGGGCCTCGAGGTCGAGCTCGATCTCCAGAGCTTGACAGAGAGCAGTCGATGAAGGATTAACATCTTAACGGGCCTTGAAAATAGCCTCTTTATGATCAATAATAAGAAATAAATGAAGAACTATAAATGAAACACAATAAATGGAAGCAATTAATCAATGGAATAATTGTAGAGAATGTTTAAGTTAGGGAGCAGAGAATGTTGTTGTTCTTGTATTGAATATCATCCATCCTACAAAATGACAATTATCCCCTTTATATAAGAGGGGGAATCCCAATATAGTATATGTGTAATTATTACAAAGAAATACAACTGGTACAACTATTTAATGTAAAGAGATATGGCTGGTACAACTATTTAATGCCACGGTACGCACTTGTACTATCTTGTGTACTTTGTCAGCTTTAACCACATGCCCCTTGCAGATTTTCTGCCTTTTCACGTCGACCCTTGATTTATACCGCCTCGACGTTGAGGACCCTCGATGTGCCCATCGATGCTGAGCTCGGGCCTTTGACCCTTCATTTTCATCGAAGTGGCTGTGAAATCGAGATCTCTGATTTTAGCCGTCTATAGATAGTCCCCGCATTTCTTAAATTGAAGAGATAAGAAATGGTTTTGACTTTTCTCCCCTTCGACACTCCAACTATGACGTCAACCCCTTCAGAGCATTGAATGATTGTGACACGAAAAGTTGTGCAGAGGTCGCTGTCAATCACAATTCTCGAGAAGCCCATGAACCATCATAGGTTCGACTTTCCCGCTTCAAGCTTTCCCAAAGGACCTCTATAAATACTACAATCACTTTCCTTTTCATAATTTTTCATCCTCTTCTTCTTCAAACCTTCATATTTTAACTAAGTGTTCTCTCTTCTTATCCTATACCTGCTCACATTTTTCCCATCTTCTCACTTCAAAACTCGATAGCTACCATGGCAATGACTTCCAAAACGGTTCCACAAAAGGAGGGGGTTGCTTCTACATTACGCCCGTCTAAGGGAAAATCAAAAACCCCTCCTACTATCGAGAAATGCATCCCTGGCTCTTTCGACACCATTTCTGATTTTACAATAGAAAAACCCCCTTCTACACCGGGCCGATGCGAGCCCATGTCCCGATATATATGTGTAATATCAGCTGTTGAGAGGGTGAAACTTGACTGCCACTAAGGGGAGGCAGCCCGAGTAGAGATCCCTACGACTGACGAAAGCATAGTCACGCAAAAGGCTGGCTTTTTTAGTGTATACAAATATCTCTTCACCTTAGGCCCCGTCAATTTTTCTTCTCCACTGGTTGACCCGGTGATTCTTGAGTTTTTCCACCAATACCGAGTGACACTCGATCAGATCTATCCTTCGTTCTGGAGGATTGTATATATGTTTCTTCACATTACCAATATGGTCGAGGGAATGACCTTCACCCTCGACCATTTGATCAGATTATATAGCCCTCGACTCTTCCGTGGGGGCCTTATTAAATTACACCGTCGATCCACCAAGGCATTCCTCGCCTACATCAATGAGGATAGAGATCGGAGATGGATGAGCTGATTCGTCAGAGTCAGAACCTCGGACATCATCCCTGTTGACAGATTGCCATTCCCGGAGGAGTGGAATAAGAAACGTAAGTACCTTTGAATCGAGCATGCTTTCGTTGTCTCTTTCTCTCTCGACTGGATTTATCTTAATTGTGCAGCCACTGTTTGGTTCCTTGGTGTAGTTCAGGACCTTTCAGGGTGGATCAAATGTTTAGACTCCGCTTTCCCATACAACGAACGCGTATGGCGTGAGCTGGCCAAAACATGATGGTAGGCCAAGAACCATGGTACGATCTTGTTGCTACTGCTTTCACATTCTTTGTGAGAATTTTTTATGATGATGCTTTTTGACATGATATATTTGTGCAGGCCTTGGTGAAGGTGTGTTGATGAGGCCGTCCCCACCTGGTGAGAAAGAGGCCCCGAAGGCAACCAAGGATAGGAAAAGGAAGAAAGAGGCCCCGTCGAGGTCTCCAAACGGCGGGGTCTCCAAAATCAAAAAGGCCAAAGACTTGGAGGCCTAAGACCGATGCCATGGTCTTTTCTTCGACGGCCGTAGAGATCCTGCTGACTGAGGAGGAGAGCGACGATGCCTGCCCTTTGGTACAAAGGGAAAAGTGAAGCGCTGAGGCTTCGAGGGCTGTTGAGCGGTCACCTGCTGAGCTTGAGGCGGCCGATGCGGGCCTGCCGTTTGTAGAGGAGACCCTCGAGTAGGGTTTGGGAACAGTCCCCGATATGGGATGGAGGCCGACATCGCTGGTGGACATCATTCGTGTCCGTCTTTCTCTCCAGGGGAGATACGGGATGATCAAGTTAGGGGTGTCCCTGATCCAGAGACCTCTCGTGGAGAGGATGACGCATTCAGAGACTACTTCGAGGGGGTAGATGAGGATACCGATGTTGATACCGCAGTTGCCCTCAAGGAAGCCGAGAGGCTCCAAAAATAGGTGACATTTGAGAACAATATACTTATTCTCTGATCTTTTATTCTCATTTTTTGATTTCCCTTCTCTATGTTGCAGGTCAACGTCGGCGGTCCACGAGGCCTTTTATTGCCAGCGATGATGAGGAACGAAACGGGGGATGGATGAGTCAGTTTGTTCGGGTGAGAACCGTCGACATCATTCCAGCAGAGTTCCTGCCTTTTCCCAAAAAATGGAACTTCAAACGTAAGCACCATGTTGTGCCTTAGTGACTTTTGTTCTTATCAACTTATAAGAGTGTTTCTTGTTCTCTTTTTCAGCGGTCCTGTGGACGCCTGGGGAGGTTCCCGATCTTGCGGGCTGGACTCGGAAGTTGGCAGCTTCCTCGACATATGACGAGCGCAAGTGGCGTGATCTCTCGAAAGGGCAGATGGGATGAAAAGTACCACGGTATGAGCCGTGTGGTATCCCTTTTGATGAATTTTTCCTTTTGTGTGTACTAATTCTGATTCCACAGGTGTTGGTGGGTTTTCCGAAATCAGGCCGTGCCCCTTCGAGGAGAGTGAAGGCCCGAGGGAGAACAATAATGAAAAAAGATCCTCTAGAGATGAGGATATTCTCAATGAGGCGGGGCCTTCTCAGAGGCATAAAGGAGATGCCGTTGCTGAGGAGAGATTTATATACGTCGACCATTCTGCGGACGTCGGCTCCCCTTGCGAGGATGATTCTTTGTCTACGGCTCAGGCCGGGGGCTCTTCTGAGGTTGCCGGTGCTGCTAGGCCTGGGACCTATAATTTCGAAGAAGAGGTTCCCCGAGAGAAAAAGAGAAATAGTCATCCACCATCGTCTTCTTCTGCTCTTGAAGGTACTTCGAGGGATGATGGGGACAAGGGGCCACCCGGACCAATTGAGGTTTCGAAGGGCACACCCCCATTGAGAGCGGTTCAGATGGGGACGATGGGGCCAAACCGGTAGATGTATGTTCAAATTTTAAGGAGGCCCAGCGGCTCTATTCCGAGGTGAGTTCCGATTTGTCTTCCTGGCTTTTTAGTTGTGAATATTAATTCTTTGAACCAAAGTTTCTCTTTTGCAGATTTTTGACAAACCCAGGGACGAGCTGCTTCGCTGTGAGGTCCGATTACGGGAAGATTTGGAAAAGAAAAGATCTCTCAAGCTTATTTGCAATGAGAAGACAAAAGAGTTGATACATCTTCGGGTGGAGATGCATCGGAGCCGGATTTGTGAAGGCAACCTCAAGGGCCAGGTAACCCTTACCCTGAAGGGGTACGTGCCTCTTTTCTCGCTTTTGGAAACTAACCTCTGGTGCTTCAGTTGCAGGAAAAAATAGAAGCATTGGAGCGCCTTTGGGGCGAGGTCGGGAAAGTTAGGTCCGAATGTCAAGCGTTGAAAGTGCAGGTAGGCGCACATGTTGCGGCCCAAAGATACAACTTCGCACTGCCCGGGAAGATACAACTTCGCAATGCCCGGGAAGATAGCTCAATTCAATCGAGCAGGATGGCCAAGCTCGAGGCTGATCTTCTAAATACAAAGGAAAAGGTTTTGGATGCTCGGGCCGAAGCTAAAGTAGCTCGAGTGAAGGCCAATAAGAAGGTGGCCGTTTACTTGAAAGACGCTGCCGATGCATGGCCTGACCTAAGAGGAGACTTCAACAGAGAGAGAAGGACCAATGAGTATGCCCCATGCAAGTTCCAGAGGGAGACACTCGAGGAGATACATGCTAGGGGCTTTGACCTCTCAGATGAGATAAAGCAGGCCGAGGCGGACGAGATCGACGCCAAGTTTTTCCTTTCTTCTTGAGATGATGGTGATACTTGAAGGCCGCCGTGGGAGCTGGTCTGAGGGGACTTTGAGGGAGCCGGTCCCGAGAGTAGAGTAGATTTTCTGCTTTGTTGTTTTCATAAGACTCATGCGGGAGCGTTGTAAATATTTATTTGTAATACACACACACACACATATATATATATACAT